>JAQZBX010030573.1:0-26740 GCA_029593785.1 Cabassous unicinctus | reverse complement strand
GAACCGATGCTGGAACCCTGGCTCATGGATCTGGGCCTCGCCCTCCTTCTCTCGCTTCTCCGACGTCCACGTCCTCCGCAGGAGCACAGTCGTCTAGCTGCCCCTCTGCGGGGCACAGCAGTAGGCGGCGGCTCCATATGGCGAACCAGGGCTCCTGCAACCCGAAGGCATGTGGCTCTGCGCAGCCCTGGACAACCCTTGCATGGGACCTCCCCACCCCAGGAACCCACCGCTGGACACCAGGACTGGGTGATTTCCTATGCTTGCCTAGAACGACGGAACCCACCAACTGCCCCCACCCTGCCATTGCACCAAGGCCTCCATGCAGCCATGTTTGCGCTAGGGAGCCCACCCAGAATTTTGTTTGCGCTAGGGAGCCCACCCAGAAATATGAGATGTTTTCTTGATAAAGGTAGAATTTCAAAAATGGCATTATAAGATTTAAAAGCTGATATCTATGATTCTTTGGGATCATATGTAGTTTCTTGGAGTGATTACACAGACTATTGGGCCAAAAGATATGATATAGATTCAGTGGCATCAGGACTGATTGCCAACAAAATGGATTAAGCAGTAAACAGGCCCCAATGATCACACTGGATGAAAGAGAGAAGGTAAAGCAAAACAAGAATATGTATAAAGCATGGAGCTAAAGACATAGACACAATGGAATCTGGCTCACAATCTTCAATGCAAAGAGTAGAAAGGGAATGTACTTGGGCTTCCACAAATCTTCCTGCATTTAATGTTTTCTCACCCTATGGGATACCAGTTCAAACTAAAATGGAGATCAGTGGTCTGTGCTCATTTTGCTTGCTTCCCCCGAAATTTTATTTAGAGAACATGCATTTCTGCATAGTGAGGAAAACATTTTCTCTTCTCTATCAATTAGAATTTGTGAGTGAATTTATCATGCATTATAATTATTTGGAAACTTAAAAAAAAAATGCTGATGCCCAGCCTTTAACCACAGAGATTTCCTGGGTGGAACCAAGAATCATGCAGGTGGTAGATTGTAAGGCCAAGGTCTGAGAAATGCTGACTTTGTTGTTGACCTTAAGCATGTCACTTTAATAATTTAAAACATTTTCTTCATATGAAAATTTGAGATTCTAATAGACACTTTAAGTGTATGTATATGCATATGATATACAGGTGCATAGATACTGCTCAGTAACTGAAAACCAATATTCTTATGTAATACAAAAATATTAAATTGGAAATTCCTTCTTGATACAAGTATTTCTTGATTTGGCTGACAGTTTGCATGGATTAATCCTGACTTCTTAAGTATTTTGGATGGGTTAGGCTTTAAGGAGAAATTATTTATCTAATTTTTGGCTAATTATGGCCATAATTTTACCTTAATTGTCCATCAGAACACATGGGATATTTAAATAAATCACTGAAGCTTGCATTATTGAGAGAATTTTCTATGAAGTGAAATAATTCATTATTTATATTAGTTTTATGGTATTTAATTTCAAATCCTATGGATCCAACCTGATGTAACACTTCTTATATTTATATAATAATATTTTTACTCATATATGATTTTCTTACCCCTGTCTTTCAGAGGTTTTGTTTTTGTCTCATTTTTTTTCTTAAAAATATATTTCAGAATTGCTCTATCATCTTTTTGTTGTTCTGCTCTAAGTTCACATACATAAAGTTCTATAAAAATGCAATCATACTTTAAAACTATAAATTCTGATTTTCATTTTGGATGGTTAAAAACCTTTATCCATATGATTAAAGGGTATCCATAATGCAATTGTATAATTTAGTATTTGTAAATTCTCTAGATAAAATATATGAATATTAAATATTAAATTTTATTGTTTTTATTTATTTAAGTGGTTTCCAAATATTACCCATAAAATACCTCTGAAAGAATCTTTTATATTCATATACTTTTGCTTATTTGTAATAATTTAATCAAAACACCCCATGGGATTACTGTGCCATTTATAAGAATATGTTCTATTTAGAGATAGTATTTCAAATATTCTTCCAATTTTGTTCTACCAGTATTTATTATAAGTATTTTAATATCTAATATAACACCAAAATATTTACATAATAAAATTTAAAAGTTTACAGAATATTTGAGTTTGAAAAATAAAGAGTCCATAAAATTGATTTCCCATTCCCACTATCCAGAGCTAAATGTCAGTTCCTTATATAATGTTCTAGTTTTTCTAGATTATTCATTTTAGGTACAAATTGGATCATTATTTTCCACTGCTTTAAAAATACAGGAATATGGTTAAGTTTCTTAATGGAAATCAAACATTATCAGTTTTGTTCAATTAATATTTCCTTGATTACCAGTGATAGTATAATATTTTTCTCTGTATATTTTCTCCCTTATGTTTTATATGTTTTGAATTATGCTTAAATGTTTCAATTAATTTTCAGTACCTTTATGTTTTGAGGACTTCCCTTTCATTATTAATTTTTATAACATCAAATTTATCAAAATATTTACCCTTTGCAGTTTAGTTTATTCTTTCAGTTAAGGAAGTGAACATCTTTGGTTAATCTTGTATTATTTTTACAGTTTTAAATGTTAATTTCAAATGATGTGGAATTTATTTTAATATAAATTATTATATACTTTCTCCTTTTCTGATTAATCAATCAATAAACACCATCAGGTCAGTTATCATAAATGTATGAAGAAACTACTCAGATCTGAGTTAGCTATAGTGGAAATATGTCCTCAAACTCTTTATGATCAAACTGGAGAGGTAATATAACTCTGTATAATATCATTAATAACACAAGAATTCCACATGACTGTAAGTGGTAATACCAAATGACCTGTGGTCCCAAAATTTGAGATTCCTGGAGAATGAATTAATTGATCATCAATGGTTCAAAAATGAGAAAGAAGTGGAATTACTGTTTTAAATGTATGAAATTGAAGTTTCCAACAAAATTTGCCGGAACTCACGTATTCAATGAACTAATACTGGGTTTCCTTGATGAGAAAATTTCAATAAGATAAACACAAATTGTCCATTTACCCTAATAAAGCTACATAATTTAAATAAAACTTGAAGATTTTAAAAATCCAGCTGATATAATATTAGCTAAGTATGATGACATGTGCTGTATTTTGTTAACTAGTAGCCCTGAATGGCATTTCCAGTTATGTGATAAATATAAAAGAGAATAAATGACTTATTACTTAATGTTTATACATTATTTTTCTACCAGATGTTAAAGACAATAAAGGGTGCCCTTGGCTGTGAGAAGTAGTTAGGTAAAAAATGTGAGTAAAAGATTATAAAAAGGGGAGACACATGCATTGCTTCCGGTAAATAAAGAGATGACCTTTGTAAAAACTACATTAATTAAATGAAAGGTTTGAAAGCTAAATCTGTGGGTAGATAACGGACAGTCATGAAAGCCAGGTCATTCAATTCTATTTTTGTTTGTTTGTTTGTTTTAAACTAGCAGAGATATTTGAAGACATGATCATAGGAATTCACATCTTAAAAAGACCATTGCTTTGGCTCAGATCAACAAGAGCTCAGCATTTTATCATTGAATGCAGGCATTATTTCTTAACCTCTCATGGACTTTCTTACAAATTTAACTGAGGGTAGGGTGCATCCCAGTATTGAAGCATGCCTTTTTCTCTTATTTAGTATTAATTTGTTAAAATTGATGAACACATTTTGGAGCATTGCCTCTAAGCATGGATTATAGTATAAATTGTAGTTTACACTTTCTCCCACACAATTTTGTAAGTTATGACAAGGTGTATAATTGCCTGTATGTGTCATTGCAATGTTCCATCATTTTGAATGGGACAAACCGAATACAGAGTCCATCTGCCCAGTACTGAGGAGGCAATATGAAGAAACTATTTTGCAGAGACTAAAATATTTACATTCTGTAAGCAAATAGATGACTTCTATTGAAGTACAAAAGTCATAGATTCATCTTTAATTTACTTAGAAGTCTTGAAGTCTTGATAAAACATAAAAACTGCATTTCATTGTGATTTAGCAAAGCTTTCTTCTTTTTCAAGAATTATTTGCATTATTATCAGTTATTTTTATTTTTTTATTTTTCATATGTATTTTAAAAGATGCTTAGATTACATAGATGTTACACAAAAATCACAGGGATTCCCGTGATCTCCACCTCCCATACCTCCCACACCATTCCACATAAACCTCCTTCATTAGTGTGGCACATCACAAGCAAAGACTCAAAAGGCAAGTTATGAAAAACGAGAACCCAACAGTGGGCCATCCTCTTTTGCCAGACACTGCCCTTGCACTCGGGGGACTGTTGCTGCTTCCTTGGAGAATGTGGCAGAGCTCTCCTGGCTGGGAATTCATTATTCCCTCATTTATTGAGTAATTGTCTATCCATCGTGACCATGTCCCATCCCTCGATCATTTGAACAATTTTATATAATTTTCATGTTTATTCAGATGAACTTACTCCCATGAATCCCCCATGCTAGATGCCCCCCAACAATGATCCTCTGCAGCCCTCATTGTAACCCTTCTTTGACCTAAACCTTCCTTGAAGATGAAGCCCATATAATAACCAAATACAATTAATAGGAAAATGAAATAATAGTGATAAGCTTAACTGCAAGAGATAAAATACAAGGAAATTCAGAAAAAAAGAACTAAAGATAAAATATAATTCATGGATTGGGACATTCAAAAAAAGAAAATGGAAAAAAACAAAAGAAAAAAAATTTTTTTTAATTATTATTTTTTCTCCTTTTATCACTGCATTATCGGACGTCCAGTGTGTACTGTGACACCTTACCCTCTCATTCCCCACTGTCTCCCAAATTTTAATTTCGTTTTCAAAGAAGTTTTAGGTCACAGCAAAGTCACACACGGAATACTAGAGATTCCCATATACCCAAACTCCCTCCCCATTCACCACCCCATATTAAAATTTTATTTAATTTTTTTGTAGATGGTAGCATTGTTATAACTGTTACACAGATAGTGAAACAAAGCTACTAAATATTGTCAATGGTTTACAGTATAGTTTACATTTTAGACAGTACAGTTTAATATTTTCTGATGATATTTACCATGTCCTGTGTCCATTATTGTAAGGTAATGAAGAACATTTCCCATGACCACTAAATACCCCATTTGATCTTTTCTGTTCCTTCCTCCTCATTCCCTGGCGCATATGACAAACCCCTGTCTTGGCTCATGGGATGACAAGATTCATAGTTACATGCCCTGGGTATTCTAACCTGCCTTTCCTAATCTACCCACATGTTAACAGTGCACCACCAAACCCAGTAATATCTCTACACAACTGTCCTATCCTTCAGTATGTAACTATACTCTATCACTTTACCATAGATTATGTCCATATGGGTGATAGCTCGCAACCTACCTTTCTCTCTCTTTCCCTTGTTAACCTATCTTTCAGACAGTGGTTCTCAGAGACTATTAATTTCCTCAATTCAAATCAATGAAGTCATAAACTGTTCATCCTTCAATGCCTGGCTTGCTTCACTCAACATAAGGTCTTCAAGATTCATCCATGTTATTCCATGTGTTAGCACTTTATTCCTTCTAACAGCTGAGTAATATTCCATTGTATGTTTGTACCACAATTTGCTTATCCATTTTTCTGTTGATCGGCACCAGGGCTGATTCCAACTTTTGGCAATGGTGAACAATGCTGCTATGAACATTGGTGTGCATATATCTGTTCGTGTCTTTGGTTTCAATTTTTCTGGATATATACCCAGTAGTGGAATTGCTGGATCACATGGAATATCTATTGATAGTTTTCTGAGGAATCACCAAACTGTCCTCCACAGTTGCTGGACCATTCCCACATTCGCACCAGCAGTGGATAAGGGTTCCTATTCCTCCACATCCTCTCCAACACTTATATTCTGCTATTTTTTTAATAGCTGCCATTCTCATGGGTGTAAGATGGTATGTCATTGTGGTTTTGATTTTCATTTCCCTAATAGCTAACGATGTCGAGCATTTTTTCATGTGCTTTTTATCCATTTGTATTTCTTCCTTGGAGAAGTGTCTTTTCAGGTCACTTGCCCATTTTTTAAATGGGTTGTTTGTCTTTTTCTTTTCGAGGAGTAGGATTTCTTTATATATGCAGGATATTAGGCTCCTATCAGATATATGGTTGCCAAATATTTTCTCCCATTGGGTAGGCTCTCTTTTTATTTTCTTAATAACATCCTTTGAGGTGTAGAAGTATTTAATTTTGATGAGATCCCGTTTATCTAATTTTTCTCTTGCTACTCATGCTTTGGGTGTGAAGTTCATGAAACCATTTCCTATTACAAGGTCCTGTAGATGCTTCCCTACATTATCTTCCAATGTAAGATAAGGTAATGGTTTTCCAATGTAATGTTTTTGGCTCTTATATTTAGATATTTGATCCATCTTGAGTTGATTTTTGTATAAGGTGTGAGATGGATTTCTTCTCTCATTCTTTTGGATATGGATATCCAGTTCTACAAGGACCACTTGTTAAAGAGGCCATTCTCTCCCAACTGAGTGGGCTTTGTGACCTTGTCGAATATCAGATGACGGTATATGCGAGAATCTATATCAGAACTCTCAATTCGGTTCCATTGGTCAGTAGGTCCGTCCTTGTGCCAGTACCATGCAGTTTTGTTCACTGTAGCTTTGTAGTATGTTTTAAAGTCAGGTGATACCTCCAACTTCATTCTTCTTTTTCAATATGTCTTTGGCATTTCAGAGCCTCTTACATCTCCAAATATGTTTTGTGGTTAGTTTTTCCAGTTCCTTGAAAAATACAGTGTTGATTTTCATTTTCATTGGGATTGCATTAAATCTGTAGATGAGTTTGGGTAGGATAAACATCTTGATGATGTTTAGTCTTCCTATCCATGAACAGGGAATATTTTTCCATTTATTTAAGTCATCTTTGATTTCCGTTAACAGTGTTGAATAGTTTTCTGTACATAAGTCCTTTTCATTTTTAGTTAAATTTATTCCTAGGTATTTGATTCTTTTAGTTACTATTGTAAATGGTATTTTTTCATTGATTTCCTCCGCATATTGTTCCTTATTGGTGTACAGAAATGCTACTGATTTTTGAGCATTGATCTTGTAGCCTGCAACATTACTGAACTCCTTTATAAGTTCCAGAAGCTTTGTTTTAGATTTCTCAGGGCTTTCAATATATAGGATAATGTCATCTGCAAATAATGAAATTTTTATTTCTTCTTTTTCAGTCTGGATGCCTTTTATGTCCTTTTCTTGCCTCAGTACTCATGCAAGTATTTCTAAGACAGTGTTAAATAGGAGTGGTGATAGTGGACATCCTTGTCTTGTTCCTGATCTCAGAGGGAAGGCTTTTAGGACTTCACCATTGAAAATGATGTTACCTTTGTGTTTTTCATATATACCTTTTATCATATTCAGAAAGTTTCCTTCTATTCTTATCTTTTGTAGTGTTTTTATCAGGAAGAGTGCTGTATTTTGTTGAATCCATTTTCTGCATCTCTAGAGATGGTCATGTGATTTTTATTTTCCAACTGTTATGTGGTGTATTACATTGATTGATTTTCTTATATTGAACTATCTTTGCATACCCGGGATGAAACCCACTTGGTCATAGTGTATAATCCTTTTGATATTTTGTTGAATGCGATTAGCAAGTATTTTGTTGAAGATTTTAGCATCTACGTTCATTCGAGTAATTGGTCTGTAATTTTCCTTTCTTGTGGTATCTTTGCTTGGTTTTGGTATTAGGGTAATGTTGGCATCGTAGAATGAGTTAGACAATATTCCTTCTACTTCTATTTTTTGGAAGAACTTAAGCAGAATTGGTGTTATCTCTTTCCAGAATGCAGGTAAGTCTTCAATTTTAGCTCTTTCTTCTTTTTTATTATATGAATTTATGGCTATGAACTTCCCTTTCAGGACTGCTTTCGCTGCATCCCATAGGTTTTGATATGTTGTGTTGTCATTTTCATTAGTTTTAAGGCAGTTACTGATTTCTTTTGAGATTTCCTCCTTGACCCACTGTGTCTAAGAATGTGTTATTTAACTTCTATATCCTTGTGCCTAACCTGTTTCTCTGGCCCTTAATGATTTCCAATTTCATTCCGTTGTGGTCAGAGATATTACTTTGTATAATATCAATCATTCTGTATTCATTGAGAGTTGTTCTGTGGCCTAGGATGTGGTCTATTTTGGAGTATGATCCATGTGCACTGGAGAAGAAAGTAAATCCTATCGTAATTGGGTGTAGTGTTCTGTATATGTCTATTAAGTCCAGGTCCTCTAATGTATTGCTGAGAGCCTTTGTTTCTTTATTGATTCTCTGTCTAGATGTTCTGTCTAATGATGGTAATGGTGTATTAAAGTCCCTGCTATAATTGTAGAGGCATTTATTTCTCCACTTAGTGTTTCCAGAGTTTGCCTCATGTATTTTGAGGTACGCCGATTAGGTACGTAAGTGTTTATGATTGTTCTCTATTCTTGAGAGATTACCACTTTTACTAATATATAGTGTCCATCTTTGCCTTTTAAAATAGTTTTCCATTTAAAGTCTATTTTGTCTGATATTAGAATAGCTCCTCCTGCCCTTTTTTGGCTATTGTTAGCTTGTAAAATGGTTTTCAAGCCATTCACTTTCAGCATCCTTGAATCCCTGGGAAGAACGTGGGTTTCTTGTAGACATCATATAGATGGATCATATTTCCTTATCCATTCTGCCAATCTGTGTCTCTTGATAGGTGAATTTAGTCCATTAACATTCAGTGTTATTACTCGTAACAAATTTCTTACTTCAGCCATTTTTTCTTTGGGTTAATATATGTCATATGTTGTTTTATTTCTGTTTTTTTCTTTTTATTTGCTTTTAAACTCTCCTCCAACTCTCTCTCCCTTGTTTTTTCCTTTCAACTTGTAGAACTTCCTTTAATATTTCTTGAAGTGCAGGTTTCTTATCAACATACTCTCTTAATTTTTGTTTATCTGTGAATATTTTGAACTCTTCATCATTTTTGAATGCCACTTTTGCTGGATAGAGAATTCATAGCTGGAAGGTTTTTCTTTCAGTATTTTGACTATGTCATACCACTGTCTTCTTGCCTCCATGGTTTCAGCTGAGAAATCAGCACTTAATCTCATTGTGCTTCCCTTGTATGTTATGGTTCTCTTTTCTCTTGCTGCCTTGAGTAATTTCTCTTTGTCTTGAGCATTGGACATTTTGACAAGTATATGTCTTGGAGTTGGCCTGTTGGAATTTATGCTATTTGGGGTGCGCTCTGCTTCTTGGATCTGCATATTCATCTCTCTCAATAGGTTTGTGTAATTTTCAGCCATTATTTCCTTCAACACTCCTTCTGTTCCCTTTCCATTCTCTTCTCCTTCTGGGATGCCCATAATGCGTTTGTTTGTGGGTTTTGCATTGTCGGTTAATTCCCTGAGTCCCTGCTGGATTTTTTCCTATCTTTTTGTCGATTTTTTCTACTATCTGTTTGATTTCAGATGTATTGTCTTCCACATCACTAATTCTTTATTCTGTCTTTTCAAATCTGCTGTTTGTGAATCAAGCGTCTTTTTGATTTCTTGGATTGTGCCATTGGTCATCATCATATCCATTATATTTTTGGATATGTTTATAATTTCTTCAGTATGTTCTCCCAGTGTCTTCTTTATATTCTTAATCTCTTCCTTCACTTCTTTAAGTTGGTCCATGATATTTGTTTGGAAAGCTTTGATGAGTTGTTCGATGTTCTGCATCACTTCCTGGTTTCTAGTTCGTTCATTGGATTGGTCCATATTTTCCTGTTTCTCAGTGTGGTTGTAATTTTTTGTTTCCCTCTAGTCATCATTTTATCTTGATGGATTTATTCAGTTGATTAGCTTCTCTCTCTACTCTAGAGTTTTATTTAGCTGGTGGTTCTGCGTGTGAGTTAACTTTTCTCTTTGACACTTTTTCTTCTTATTTTATTTCCTTGCTTCTTTCTATGTTCCCTTGAAGGCAAAAGATTAGGCCCAGAGGAATCGAAAGATGTGAGAAAGGAAGAAGGATAATAGTAATATTGATAATAGTTAGAAGAGGGGCCAAATAAGACTTAATGAAGTGTATATTTAACTCATGTAGGCAGTGTAGAGTAATAGGAAAAAAAGTGGAGTCCTACAATAGACTGGGAAACCAAATAGAGGAATATATATATAATGATTTAGAAGGCTAGAATTATGAGGAGAGAGAGAAAGAGTGAAGAAAGGGCTGAAAGGAAAGAGTTACTATTAATAAAAAAAGAAAACAAAATAGAATAGAAATTGACACCCTTGAGTTGTGGGTATATGAAAAAAAATGTGGTATTTAATAGCCACAACAGAAAGCAGAAGGCAGAAAGATGAAGGAAGGATAAGAGATAGTTTGGAATACAAAATCAATATAGACAGAGAATGGGAAATTACTGAAGAATAAGCACAGCCAAGAAGAGACAAGCTAGCAGCACGTAATTTAAAAAAATGAAAGAAAAAAGAAAGTAGGGAGGAAAGAGGAAAGAAAACAAGAGACAACAAATAAACAGAGAAAAACCAAACAACTACACAGGCAAGCAGTCAAACAAAGCTAAGAAGGATCAATGTTCCACTAGGGTCCCCATGGATCCTCTCAGTCTGCTTGTGTTTATCAATAAGTTTTCCCACAGGGTTCTATACTCAGGTCCTGAAGCAGCTTTAGCTATTAAACTAAATTAAAAAGAATTTATTTTTTATTTATTAAAGTGACCACCTTATTTTATTTTTTTATTTTTGGTGAAATACTGGACCCAAAATAAGTCCTCCTCTAGACCACCCCTCTCATGGAGGGGACCCTAAGTGGGCTCGTGGAAACTAATCAAGCTCTTCCCACTTCCTGGACTCCCCAGGGAAGCTGAAGCTCTGATGCTTGTCAGTGCACAACGCTAAAAATGGCCAACTCCGCCCCTTCTGGATCTGAGTCCCAGCATCACTGGGCTGCTGATAAAACAGGTTTCCTCAGCAGATTCACCTTTCCCCTCAGCCTGGCACTGCTTCAAGCCAGCTTATTTCAAGGTCAGGCAGTGAAAGACCTCCAACAGTGCTCTTCTTTTTTAGACTGCTTTTGGTTAATCAGGTGCACTTTTCCCTCCAAATAAATTGTTAATTGCCGTTTCTATTTCTGTAATGTAGACTCTGGAATTTTGTTTGGTTTTGCATTGAATCTATAAATCAGTTTGGGTAGGATTGGCACCTTCATGATATTTAGTATTCCAGTCAATGAACACAGAATGTCTTTCCCTTTGTTTAGGTCTTCTTTGATTACTTTTGACTTTGTTTTGTAATTTTTGAATACAGGTCATGTACCTCTCTGGTTAAATTGGTAGCTAGGTATTTGAGTCTATTTGCTGCTATTGTAAATTAAATATTTCTGATTTCCTCTTTAGATTGTTCAATACTAGTTTACAGAACCATTGCTTATTTTTGCAAATTGATTTTGTATCCTGCCAATTTGCTCAATGCAGTTATTAGCTCAAGTAGCTTTGTGATTGACATTTCAGAATTTTCTAAATATATGATCATGTCATCCATGAAAATTGAGAGTATTACTTCCTCTTTTCTTATTTGTATGTCTTTTTTTTTATCTAATTATTTTACCTCGAACTTCTAGCACAATTTTGAATGACAGTTGTGACATTGGCTAACTTGTATTGTTACTGATTTTGGAGGAACATCTTTCAACCTTTCCCCTTTGAGTACTGATGTTTGCTGTGGGTTTTTCATATATGCTCTTCATCATATTGAGGAATTTTCCCTTTATTCTTATCTTTCAAAGAGTTTTTATTAAGAATGGACACTGAATTTTGTTGAAAATTTTTTTTGTCAATCAAAATGACCATGTGGTTTTTTTCCTTCAAGCTGTTAATGTGGTGTATTATGTTAATTGATTTTATTATATTGAAATACTCTTCCATACCAGGAAAAAATTCCACTTGGTCATGGTATATAATTCCTTTGAAATGCAATTGGATTCCTTTTCAATTTTTTTTTTTTTTTTTTTAGTATTTTTGCATCTATGTTCCTTAGAGAGATTGGTCTGTAGTACACTTTTATTGTAGCATCTTTATCTGGATTTGGTATTATGGTGTTGTTGGCATCATAGATTATATTGGTTAAATTTTCCTCCTCTAACAGTTTTTGGAAGAGTTTAAACAGAATTGGTTCTTATTATCATTGAAATATTTGGTAGATTTTGCCAGAAGCCATCTGGACCTGAATTTTTCTTTTTATGGGGAGAGTTTTGATGACAAATTCAATATCTTTTCTTGGGATTGTTTTGTTAAGTTCTTATATTCCTTGTAGAGAAAACGTAGGTTGTGAATTTCTAGGAATTTGTCCATTTCCTCTAGGTAGTCTAGTCTGTTAGCATATAGTTCTCACAATATCTTTTTATGATAATTTTTATTTCTGTAGGGTTGGTCATAAGTTCTTCCCTTACATTTTAGCTTTTATTTATTTACATCTTCTCTTTTTTCATTTTTAGTTTATTTCAGGGTTTGTCAATTTTATTGATCTTCTGAAAGAACCAGCTTTTGGTTTTTGTTAATTTTTGTTGTTGTTCTCAATTTCATTTATTTTTGCTTTCGTTTTTATTATTTCTTTTATTCTCTTTGCTTTGAAACTAGTTTACCGTTCATTTCCTATTTACTCCAGCTGTTCATTTAAATCTTTGATTTTAGCCTTTTCTTCTTTTTTAATATAATTATTTGGGGCTATAAATTTCCTGCTCAGAAGTGTCTTCACTGTATCCTGTACATATTGTTATGTTGTTTTCTCATTTTCATTTCTCTCAATATATTTACTAATTTCACTTACAATTTCTTCTTTTACCCATGGATTGTTTAAAAGTGTGTTGCTTAGGCATCACACATAAATGAATTTTCCACTTTCTTATCTATTACTGATATTTAGCTTTATTCCATGATGGTCTGAGAAGGCACTTTGTATAATTTCAATCTTATTATGTATATTGAGACCCGTTTTTTGACCCAAGTGATCTTCTTTCAAGTTGTTCTATCTAATTATGTGAGTGGCATATTGAAGTCTCCAACTATTTTTGCAGATATATCTATTTCTCCCTTCAGTTATCCCAGAGTCATTATGTATTTTGGGGCACCCTACTTAGGCACATAGATATTTATGACTGTTATTTCTTCCAGGTGGATTGCCACTTTTATTAATGCATATTGGTGTTCTGTAACTCATTATTTTTTGCATTTAATGTCTGTTCTATCTGATATTCATATAGCAACCATTGCTCTTTTTTCTTCAGTGTTTGTGTGGAGTTACTTTTTCTGAGCTTACATTTTCAGTTGGTTAGTTTGTATCCTTGGGGTTAATGTGAGTCTCTTTAGACAGCATATGGATGGCTCATGTTTTTCTATACATTCTGTAAGCCTATATCTTTTTTCAAGAGGTACCAGGGATTGAACCTGGCACTTCATACATGAAAAGCAGGAGCTCAACCACTGAGCTACTCCCACTCTGCTCATGTTAATTTATTTCTTTATTTTTAAAGGAGCTTTAAATTACACAAATGTTATATCAAAAATATAAGGGATTCCTAAATGCTCTTCCCTCTCTCCCTCCCACATTGTTGTCCATTAACAATATCTTTCCTTAGTATGGTACATTTATTACAATTAATGAACACATATTGAAGCATTGCTTCTAAGCATGGTCTTAGTTTAAATTCTGGTTTACACTTTGCACCACACAATTTCATAGGTTTTGACAAAATGTATAATGACTTGTATCTGTCATTGTAACAACACGCAGAGCAATCTTGTAGCCATTTGGCAGTTTGAAGTAATTATGTATTCCAAAAATAGATATTGAATCATGCTTGTAAACTGATCTGTTAATCTGGGCATGATTAAGTTATGATTAGCGCATTGACTGGGCCATGTCAGTTGGGCATTGAGCCCCATCTTTTGGTGGGTGGGACAATCGAAGATAAAAGATACAGTATTGATGCAGTTTTGATGTTGGAGTCTTGAGCTGGAACCCGGGAAGTAAGAGAGCTTGGAGAGAAGGCCCTGGGATAGAGAGGAGCCATTCACCTGATAGTCTACAGCTGACCTTGTCGAGGAAACAGAGGAGCTAAGCCCAGAGAGAAATGCAGCTCTGGGAATAGAGGAACCCAAGAAGCCTGAACCCTGGCAAACATTGGCAGCTGTCTTGCTGCAACATGTAACAATGGACTTTGGTGAGGGAAGAAATTTATACTTTATGGCCTGGTAATTGTGGACTTCTACCTCAAATAAATGCCCTTTATAAAGACCAACCAACTTCTGCTCTAATACAAATATTTATACAAATCTCAATGTTCCCAAAATGCCCCATGTTACACCTTTTCTTCCCTCTCCATCTCCTCATTACCCCTAGTGACCACTGTCTTATATCACTGTTACAAGTTCTTCCATTACTATAATATTAATAAGTATACTTTAGCCCATAGATGCATTAACACCTTGTGTTTGTTCATTCCATACTCTTGAGGATTTGGGGATAGTGAAGACCACTCTGCTTCCAATTGAAAGGGGGCTTAGAGCTCATGGGTCACATAGATGGAACTGTCTTGCTTGCAGATGTAAATTCTCTTGGTTCTTGGGATAGGTGTTGTCCATCATCACCCTTTTGTTAGTTGTCCTAGGTAAGTCTGATGAACTGGAGAGTAGGTGTTGACTGGACTGCAAGTTTGCTGAGATTCAAGGCTTAATTGGAATATGAAAATTGAGAAGATTTAAATCTTTGGGAAATATATTTAATGGGTATAGTGCTAATTATAGGTTCAAATAAATGGGACAGAAGAACAATGTGTAAGAAAATTATAAATGATTCTCACTCTGATACTTTGGGGAGATACGATATCATATATTGCAAGGTAAGGCCCACTGATATGGTGCCAATTTCCTAGGGTTGTCAGTGCACCTTTAGTGTCTAGAAGTCTCTAGAGCCCTCAGGTGCACCGCTGTTTGATGCACTGCTTACTCTGGCAGTCAGTGAGATCTTCTTGAGGCATGCATAAAGTTAACATCTGGAATGAGCTCCTGACTCACTTTGGAATCTCTTAGCTATTGAAATTCATTTTTATTTAATATTTCTCCATTTGGTCAAGGTCTTTAAACAAATGCATCATTATTTGGTGCTTAATAATAATCCCTCAGTGCCAGGGAGGCTCATTCTTGTGAGTCATGTCCCATATCCAGGGGAAGGTAGTAAAGGTATATACTGAGTTTGACAGAGAGAGGCCACATTTGAGCAACAAGGAGGTCTTCAGGAGGTAATTCTTAGGCAATATATATTACTAGGTTTAGTTTCAATTGCCCAAGAACAAGCTTCATATGTACAAGTATCAAAATCAAAGGCTGGTGTGTTGGTCGGTCCTCCTTCACTAGACACTGCCCATGTACTCAAAAGATTCTTGCCACTCTGTGAGAGAATGCATCAGGACTCCTCAGGATGGGAATTTAATATTCCATTGGTTATTCTGCAGGTATGCATCCAATAAGACAACACCCCATGACTACATGAACACATTCATATTTCATAAGGTATGCCCCTTGTGCACTTCTCCCCATACATCCCCCCAACACTGACATCCCATACCAGTGATCCTACCCTACTACAGTTGCAACCCTTCTACAATGCAAAATATCCCCCAAAGTAATCAAACAAAAATATAAATTAATCAATAAATATGTACATACTTACATACATACATATTTTTTTTTCCTTGTGCCTTTCATCATTGTTGATCGGTTATCTCTGTATATTGACAATTCCTTCTGCATGATCCCCCAGTGTCTTATTTTTTCACGTAATTTCAAAAAAGGTTTAGGATACAGAAAAGACACATAGAAAACATAGGGAATTCCCATATACCACCCCATCACCCCACAACTTCCCATACCAATAACATCTTGCATGCATAAATTTCATTTATTACATTTTATGAACAAATATTTAAGTATTGCTACTAACCATGGCCAGTGGTTTATATTATGTTTTAACTTTTTCATTGTATACATTTATAGGTTCTGACAAAATGTATAATGGCCTGTATCCATCATGGCAAGATCATATAGAACAATTCTGGTGCCTCAAAATGCCCTATGTTCCACATTTTCTTCCTCCTCCAACACCTGCCCTCAGAACCTATGGCAACCATTAAATTTCAATTTTTGAAGAATTAGGTTCATAGTTACATGCATTGATATTGAGGTCTTGACATACTGGTCTGTTTTCTTTTATTAGGCACTGCCTAAGTACTCAAGAGTTTCTTGCCCTTCTATTTGAAAATGTAGCAAGACTACTTAGGATTAAAGTTTAATATTATTTAGTTTAATGCAAGGCTCTCCACCCACTGAGATAACATCCTATGCCAAGATGAATACATTCATATTTCATAGAATCATGCCCCAGGTGCACTCTTTCCCACATGTCCCCCCCACTGATGTCCAGCAACAATGACCATCCTGTGCCATATTTTCCAAAATAAAAACATTCTTACCATTGTAGTTTCACCCATAGATCTACAAATCACCACAGTTCATGTGTTCCTTCCTCCAGTCCTCCTCTCAGTTCCACGGATACTTCTTCCAAACCCCCACACACTACACATCTTCACATTCCAGCAATGTGAACCCCACTCACATCCCTACAACACCATCACACTCCTCCTCTGTCAAACCACACCCTTCACCTTATCATGGGTTTTTTTCCATACTGAGCATCATCTCAAAACACTCCACTACCTTTCTGCCTCATAATAACCTATCTTCCAGACTCTACCTCTGTAAGTCTGCTCAGTAGGCTTAGGTCATGTTAATGACATCATGAAATATATGTCCTTGAGTGGATGGCTTACTTCCATCAACATAAGCTCTTCAAGATTCATCCATGTTGTTGCATGGGTCCAAATTTCATTCCTTCTTGAACCTGAGTTCCATTGTATGTATATACCACATTTTGCTTTAACATTCATCTGCTGATGGACACTTGGGTTGCTTTTAACTTTTGGCAATAGTGAATACTGTTGCAATGAACATTGGTGTGCATATATCTTTTCATGCCCCTGCATTCAATAATTCCAGGTTATTACCGAGGATTGGAATTGCTGGATCATATGGCAATTCTATAGTTAGCTTCCTGAGGAACTGCTAAAGTGTCGTCCACAATGGTGGCATCGTTCTATATTCGCACCTGCAGTGGGTGAGTATTCCCATTCCTCCACATCCTCTCCAACACCGTAGTTCTCAGATTTTTTAAATAGCCACCAGTCTAATCGGTGTAAAATGATATCAGATTGTAGTTTGGATTTGTATTTCCTTAATAGCTAGTGATGTTAAACATCTTTTCATGTGTGTTTTTTATATACTATTTATTTTTTAAAATAAACTTAGATTATATAAATGTTACAAAAAATATAGAGTATTCCCATATGGTCTGCTCCCTTGCCCTCCCACATTTTCCCACGTCAATATCCTTCATTAGTGTGGAACATTTGCCACAGTTGATGAACACATCTTGGAGCATTGCCACTAAGTTTGGATTATAGTTTACATACTCTCTCACACATTTTTGTAAGTTGTTACAAGATATACAATGGCCTGTATATGTCATTGCAATGTCATTCAGGACAATTCCTAAGTCTCAAAAATGCCCCCACTTTACACCTATTTTTCCCTCTCCCTCCCCTCAGAACCTGCACTAGGCATTGCCTCCACACCAATGATGAGAGTTCTTCCTTTGCTAGCATCACAATAAGTCTATAGTAGAATAACAGTAAGTTTACTATATCCATCATTCATTGCCTAATCCTGATGATTCTGGGATGATGATGCCCACTCTGCTTCTAAATGAGAGGAGGGTTAGATACCATGGGGCAGATGGATGAGACTACCTTGGTTGCAATTGTAGACTCTCTGTTCCTTGAGATGGTCATTGTGAATCATCTCCTTATTAGTTGTCCTTGGTGAGTCCAATGAACTGGAGAGTAGGTGTTTCAAATCTGTTGAGATTCAGGGTCCATGTGACACATGGACAGCCCAAGATTTGTCTCTTGAACATACACTTATCAACACTAGTACTAACTGTCAGTTCAAATAGAAGGGGGAGAAGAATCATGTTTAACGAAACCACCACTGAGTCCAACTTTGCCATGTGTATTTCCTCTTTGGAAATGTGTCTCTTCAAAAAATCACCGGTCCATTGTTTAAATGGATTGTTCAACTTTTAATATTTATATAAGGGATTTTAAATATATATATATTTGATATTAGGCCCTTATTGGCCAGTGGATCCCCAATATTTTCTCTAGTTGGGCAGGCTGATTTTTCACTTTCTTGACAAACTCCTTTGAAACAGAAAAATTTTAATTTTGTAGCGGTTTCATGTATTTTACTTTATTGCTCATGTTTTGGCAGTAAATTTTATGAAATCATTTCCTACTACCAGATCTCATAGATGCTTCCTTACATTATCTTCTAGGAGTCTTATGATCTTAGTTCTTACATATAGTTCTTTGATCCAAGTAGAATTAATTTTTGTATAGGGCATGAGATAGTGATCCTTTCTCATTCTTTTGGATATGCATATCTAGTTCTCCCTACACCATTTGTTGATGAGGCCATTCTGCCCCAGTTGAGTGAGCTTGGTAGCATTGTCAAATATCAGTTGATCTTATAAGTGAGGATCGATATCAGAACTGTAGCTTTGTAGTATAGTTTAAAGTCAGGGAGTGTGATTCCTCCAATTTTTTTTTCAATAAGTTTTTGTCCATTCAGGTTCACTTGCTTTTCCAAATAAATTTCATATTTAGCTTTAACATTTCCATGAAAAGTGGTGTGGTAATTTTTAGTGAGATTGCATTAAATATGTAAAACAATTTGTGTGGGACAGATATATGATGTTTAGTATTCCAAACCATGAACATGAAACATTATTCCATTTATATAGATCTTCTTTGATTTCCTTTAAAAATTTTGTGAAGTTCTCTGTGTACAAGTCCTTTATGGTTTTAGTTAAGTTCATCCCTGGATATTTTATTCTTTTAGTTGCTATTGTAAATTGAATTTTTTTCTTTATTTCCTCCTCAGAATGCTCATTTTTAGTGTATAGAAATGCTTTGGATTTTTGCCTGTTGATCTTATATCCCGCCACTTTTCTGAACTCCTTTATCATCTCCAGAAGCTCTAGTGTAGATTTTTCAGGGCTCTCTATGTATAGGATCATGTCATCTGCAAATAATGAAAAATTTAGTTTGTCATTACCAAGATGGATGCCTTTTATTTCTTTTTCTTGCCAAACTGCTCCAATAAGTAATTCTAATATAATACAAAATAAGAGCAGTGACAGTGGGCTTCTGTGTCTTGTTTCAGATCTTAGAAGAAAAGCCTTCAGAATTTCACTATTGTTATGTTAGTTTTAAGTTTTTTATATATATCCTTTACCATGTTGAGGAAGCTTTTTCTTTTGATTGGAGAGTTTAATGCAGTCACATTCAATGACTTTACAGTAAATCCATTATTTACTTCCATGATTTTATTCTTTGATTTTATTATGTCATATCTTCTTTCAGTCTGTGTTTTTAGTCTTGCGATTATCATTCGCAGCCTTCTACACTCTCTCCCAAGACTTTCCCTTGCTTTTTTCTTTCATACTGTAAGACTCACTTTAATAATTCTTGCAAAAGCAGATTCTTTTTCATGAACTCTCTTAGTTTCTGTTTATTTGTGAATGTTTTAAACTCACCTTAATATTTGAAATACAATTTTGCCATATAATAAATTCTCAGCTGGCAATGTTTCTCTTTTAGTATCCTAATTATATCATTCCACTGCCTTCTTTCCACCATGGTTTCTGATGAGACATCAGCACTAAGCCTTTACTGGCCATCACTTATTATGTGTGATGTTTTCCTTCTCCCTTAATATTCTTGGAATTTTCTCATTAACTTTGAAGTTTGACATTCTGTGTAATACATGTCTTGGAATAGGTCTATTCTGATTGGGATACATTTTGCTTCTGGACATTTCTTTCATGAGAGTTGGGAAAATTTTAGCCATTATTTCTTCAAATACTCCAACTGCCCTTTTTCCTTCTCTTCTCCTTCTGTATCTCCTTTGACAAGTATGTTGTTGTGCTTCATGTTATGATTCAACTCCCTGAGCTAATTTTTGCCATTCTTTTCTCTCTCTTCTATTTGCCTTCAATGTAAGCTTTTCTGTCTTCTTTCTTCTATCATTTTGTGTCAACTGTTGTATGCTTCAAATGTGTTTTTTATCTCACCTATCATGTGTTTCATTCCCATGATCTCTGTTAATCTTCCAGTTTTTCAAATTCTTCCTTGTGCTCACTCAGTGTCCTTCTGATGTCCGTTATCCCTTTACCCTTATTGTCTTTCAACTCATTAATTTGATTTTGTAAACTTGTATGAATCTTATTCATTAGTTGTCTCAAATGCTTCATCTCATATGGGGTTTTGATATATTCATTTGCTTGGGCCATTTCCTCCATTTTCATAGTATGGCTTGTAATTTTTTGTTGATGTCTAGGCATCTGATTATTGTGGTAAGTTTACTCTGATACTCAATTTTTCTCTTTCCTAGGTATTTAGTGGTGGGAGGCTCTGTGTTACTGCCATTCTTTGATTCTTCTTTCAACCTGTTGTAGGTCTTTCAGATTATCCCTGCTAGCTGCTCAAATCTGGGCCATGGGCCCACTAATCATTTGTAGACCACTTCCAAGGACCTTGTGGTAGGATGTCATAAAGGCTAGGAAACAGGAGCGAAGCCCAGAGAGAAATGTAGCTCCAGGAAGAAAGGAACCCCAGAAGCCTAAACCCTGGCAAACGCCGGCTGTCTTGCTCTAACACGTGACAATGGACTGTGGTGAGAGAAGAAACTTAATGCTATATGGCCTGGTATCTGTGGACTTCTATCCCAAATAAATATCCTTTATAAAGACGAACCCATTTTTGGTATTTCACATTAGCACTCCTTTGGCTGACTAATACAAGTGGTAAAAACAGCATAGTACTGGCATAGAGATAGACATATAGACCATCTGACATATAGACAGAGTATGTTTTGTATGTTTGTTTTGTAAGCTCACAACCATTACTATACAGTTATTGTTTATGTATGTTTATGTATGAGTGATATACTTCAATCAATTGTTTCTGAATTGATGATTCAGAAACAGACCTTTACATCTATGGCCAAGTGATTTTTGACAAGTCTGTCAAAACCACCCAGCTCAGGCAGAATCGTCCTTTTAACAAATGGTGTTGGGAGAATTGGATATCCATAGGCAATCTCACAACCTATACAAAAATTAACTCAAAATGGATAAAAAACTTAAATATAAAAACAAGAACCATAAAGCTTCTATAAGAAAGCTTTATGACCTGGTGGTAGATGGTGGATTATTCTTAAAGGAGATAAAAGGAGTACTGAGATGGTCTACTGATGCTTAATGTAGGTAGTTGTTTTAATTAAATTTACTGTAAAAGTGTGGAAATGTATAGAGTTGATGATAAGACAGTATAGTGAATAACAGCTGGTTTATAAATGGGAATGTGGCTGGAAAGGGTAGTCTAGGTATGTATGTCAATTGAAAGAAGGCTGGAGAATAATCTTGAGACTGAAAAAAGTAAAACCAGAGGTGGATAAGAATTGTGGTTGACGGTATAGAAGCAAGAGTGTCCTTTGTGAGGTACAGCATATGTGTGTCCCTATTGCAGGGGGATGGGAATGTGGAGAAGCATGGGGAAAATACAACTGGAATGACCTATGGACTGTAGTTAACAGCAATATTATAATATTCATGCATTTCTGCCAAAGATGTACTGTGTTTATAATGGGGGAATATGGAAATATTGTGCCAGTGTATGATATGGACCATGGTTGGTGATAATAGTCTGATGACATTATCTCACAATCTGTAACAAATATTCCACCATGGTGTGGTGTGTTGATAGAGGGTTGTTGCATGGGAATTCTGCATAAGTGCATGATTGTTCTGTAAATTCATAGCTTGTGTGATAAAAATATTTAAAAAAATAATAATAGGGTGCGCTGGGGGAAAAATACAACAAATAAGATATGGACTATAGTTAGTAAGATATTGATTATTTCATAAGTTGTAAAAAATGTCTCACAACAATGCAAGGTATTCGTGGTAGGTTGATGTATGTGACCACTGTATGATGTTATGCTTGTTGCTTCATAAGTTCAAAACTTTTACTATACACTTACTGTTTATGTATGTTGATGCATAAATGATATAAAAATAATTATAGGTACTATAATGGAGTG
Source organism: Cabassous unicinctus (assembly GCA_029593785.1). Lineage (NCBI taxonomy): Eukaryota > Metazoa > Chordata > Mammalia > Cingulata > Chlamyphoridae > Cabassous > Cabassous unicinctus. The sequence goes on along the minus strand of JAQZBX010030573.1, from coordinate 4,359 downwards.
GGTTGGGGGAAAAATACACCAAATGTAAGATACTTTGATTAGTAGTAATATTTTGAGGAAGCTGTTTCATCTTTAGTAAAAAATATTTCACAACAATGCAAGGTATTGGGGGGTAGGCTGAATTATGAAAGCCCTGTATGATGTTTTGTATGTTTGTTTTGTAAGTTCACAAACATTACTATACAGTTATTGTTTATGTATGTTTATGTATGAGTGATATACTTCAATAAATGTTAAAATATGAAAAAAGTAACAAATGAACCAAATTAATGAAAGATATATTTAATGGCATAAAATGTGGGAGGAGGAGGAGGTAAGGTATATGAGAATCCACTATATTTTTGATGTATTATTTATATAATCTAAAGCTCTTTTAAAAACAAAAAAAAATTAAATTTAAAAAAGTTCTCTTTGTTTCAGGTAAGTTTCTTAAGTAAGACTTAAGAACAGCCCATTCCAAAGAATTTAATATGTGAAAAATGTACAAATTTTTAAACACTTGATATTTCTGCTCTTATGCCATGATGTCCTGAATGCCTCTGTGTAAATGATGATTAATTTGAACTTTATATTTCATATTAGGAAGTCTACTGATGGTTAAAATTAATTTTCTTCTTATGAAGTTAAATCAATTTTGGATCCAAGGAAATTGATCCCCTTTATACAGATGACAACTTGACCCTCTTAGATTTATTATCATTCTACGAGCTCTCACGAAATCTACTTGGGTGAATTTTTATGTGAATTTAGATTTTATAATTTCAAAACCATTGAATAATATCTTTTGAAAGTCTTACCCTCAAGAAAAATGCGTAAATGTAATATCACTTCACACAATATACAGAACCACAGGCAAATATTGTGTGAATGTGTATATATGCACGTATGTGTGTAGTCTTATATGATACATAAATATTATAGCTATACATGTATATATTTTATACACAGTGTATACATGTTTATTTACATCATTTAATTAATAAACATTCCATTACTAGAAACTTTCATATATTCTATCTCGTTTTATAAAATATTTTGTTCAAAGGTAAAAGAAGTAAATGTCATTTTTTTTCTCTTTTGACTTCATGGAAACTTCCCCCAAGCACTAAAGAAAACCTCATTGGCCAGGGTTGCTGCTCATGCCCAGCTCTAAAGCATCACTTGAAATGGAATTTTTAGGAATGGTGTAAACTAATCACCATATAAATTTTGGGCAGCAGAGGTGGATCACCTTTACCAATCACGCAGAATAGTAAACTCTTCCCAAATGATACTCACTCAGAAAAGACAGGCAGGAAGGAGGAGATAAGAATATCTGACTTTTCTGCAACCAAGTATTTCTATCAATTCATACCTTGGTATGCTGCCTCCAGTGCCTATGCTCATTAGACAAGAAGGAGAGAGAAAAGAATGGAATCCTAGAGAACAGTAACTAAGCTTTAATTCAGTTTTGCAGTGGGGGTGTGGGGGTGGTTCAGATATAGAAGTAAAATGAAAAAACCACTAGTCAAACTCATGACTATGTGGAAAATATTAAAATCCAAGAGTCATCAAAACAGATACACCATATACACACAACAATCGTGGCATGATGATGAAGGCGGAATACAGAAAATGAGTTTCAAACGAATTGTATGGACCATGGCTGGTGGAAAAAATTTCATGATATTTTATCATGATCTGTAAGAAATATTCCACTACAGTGTAGTGTGATGATGGAGGACAGTTGTATGGGAATTCTGACCAAGTGCATAATTGTTTTGTTAGTTCAAAGCTTCTGTTAAGAAAAATATATTTATAAAATATTTTTGTGGATGGTTGGATGCAAATACAGGAAATGGAAGAAGTGGATTCTAGCAATAAATCAGATTAGGACGGTATTCTCTCATACACATCTTTGGTGTATTTAAAATGAAAAAAACATTTTAAAAATACTTGGTAAAATACAAATTTTAAAATAAGTGTTAAATATTTATTATCATCTTCAAATAACTTAAAATTTTGTTGAGGCTTATAAACAATTGAAGTTGTCTTTAGACATTTGCTTCCTTTCCAACAGAAAAATTTTATTCCCTTTAAGTTGCATCAAAAAGATGGACTTGATTTTAGTTTGCTCTCTCTGGGTGCGTCGGTCATGGTCAGATCTCATAGGAGATCTCTAACATAACAAATTTTGAGACACTTAAAATTATACTAATATTATCAATTATTTAGTATTTTAAATATTATTTTTCACTTTGCAATGTTATTTAATTATTATCAATATTTCTCTTCTTTTAGACTCCTCCAACATCTGTGTGTAGCCAGAGCTGTGGCCACATTCTCTATCCTATTTACTCTTTTTTTATTTTTTGTATTTTTTAAAGATAGATTACATAATTGTTACATAAAAATTTTGGGGATTCCCATTTGCCCCACTCCCTACCCCTCCCATTCTTTCCCTTGTTAACAACATCCTTCATTATTGTGGTACATTTGTTACAAATGATAAACTCATATTGGAGCATTGCCACTAAACTATATAGTTTACATTATAGCTTAAACTCTCTTTTGCACAATCTTGTAAGTTATGGCAAGATACATAATGGCCTGTATCTGTCTCTACAACATCATTCAGGACAATTCCAATGTCCTGAAAATGTCCCCATATTATACCTATGTTTCCCCTTTCCCTTCCCTCAGAAACTCCGTGGCCATTGCCTCCACATCAATGATAAAAGTTCTTCCATTGCTAGAATAACAATAAGTCTATAATAGAAGAACAGTAAGTCTACTCTTGTCCATTGTTCATTCCCCAGTCCTGAGGATTCTGGGATGGTGTTGCCCAATCTGTCTCTTATTGAGAGAGGGCTTAGATGCCATGGGACAGATGGATGTGACAATCTTGTTTGCAGTTTTAGACACTCTCTGTTCCTTGGGATGGTCATTGTCCATCATCATTTCCTTGTTAGTTGTCCTGGGAGAGTCAAATGAACTGGAGAGTAGGTGTTGCAACTCTGTTGAGACTCAGGGTTTTATTGAAACATGGAAAGCCCAAGGATTTAAGTCTCTTGTATATAAACCTATCAACTCTAGTACTAACTATGTTGAGAATTTTTTGGCATAAACAGCAGGGAAAAATTACTGGTTAAGAGTGTTGGATATGGGGGGCATGTGGGACAGGATGAACCTGGGACATCCCAGGATGAACCTGTGAGTGTTCATCTTGTGATAGTGCATTGTGTCAGTGTGGACACCCACAAAATGAACAAGAAGGTGTTGGAATCCCATCCTGGGGAGTTCTTCTATGTTCTCAAAGAGAGGGGCAGAAATCTCTAGAGAGTATAGGTGGTGCCTAATAGAGGAGGAAAGCCCTGTATGTCAAGCCATCAATGTTCTTGCAAGTAACTATGAATCATGTTCTTCAAGGAATGAAGCTTGGTGATTGCCGTGGGTCTTGATAGGAGGGGCAAGAAGGAATAGAATAGATGGAACATGTAGCATTTTGGGGGCATTGTAATTGTTGCAATGATGGATACAGGCCATGTTAAATTTCATCAAAATTTATTAAAAATATGTGGTTCAAAATGTAAACCATAATGTAAATCATTGACCATGGTTAGTAGAAATGCTTCAATATTTGTACATCAATTTTAGCAAATGTACCACTCATAAGTAAAATGTTATTAATAAGGGAAACTGGAAAAGGAGGAGGATGTTGTATATATGGGAATCCTGTATATTCTGTGCATGAATTTTCTGTAACTTAAAGCTTTTTTGAAGATAAAATGAAAAAATAAGACATTGCAGGAATGGAAGAAAATGTCACTATACATACAAGACAACAAATCTTACAATGATGAAAGAGTAAATGCCAAAATTTATTTATTTATTATTTATTTTTTATTATTTCAAATTCTTTTTGATTTTTTGTATTTTGTCACTTTCAAAATTATCATTATTATTTCATTTTCTTTTTAATTTTATTCAGTTAGTTTGTAGGCTTCATTTTTTAAAAACTTTTGGATCACAGAAGTGTTACAACTGTGGCAAGAGAGGAACATTGGTGTGGGGTGTGACAGGGGATCCATAGGAGGAGTTTCACCTGGGGCATACCTATAAGGCATATGAAAGGATTCAAGTGTTCATGAAGCATTGTTAGTGTCGGTGGAGATTCACACAAAAACCAAAGAATATCCAATTCCCATCCTGGGGATTTCTGCCACATTCTGTAATGGGACAGTAAGAATCCCCTGAGTACAGGGGCACAGTGACTAATGAAAGAAGATGGACCATTGATGGGCACTTGATATTGATGACTGAATTATAAACCTTTATCTTTGAAATTGAAACTTAGGCTAGCATTATAGGTTGCCCGAG
>JAQZBX010030572.1:0-26742 GCA_029593785.1 Cabassous unicinctus | reverse complement strand
CATTGGGCTGGCCAAGCTCGCCTGGCCTCCGCACCCCCTCTTCCCAAATCTGCAGCCCTCCTACAAGCGCATCTCCTCACGCTGCCCCCACATCACTAAGCCTAGGAGGAGACTTGGCCCGGCCCCCATTGTGGGACAGCTGCCTAATGCTCATTAAGCCCACCCTGATTTCTATCTGTCCTTGTGTGTATAAGTTGCTGCTTTGAGCTCCTGTTTTGAGTTTCTTTTTTTCTGTGGAATGGTCGTGAAAGCAAGCCCCTAAGGCAGCTAGCCCAGGCTTTCTTTCCCACACCATCATTTTCAAGAGCTCCAGCTCTGGGTTTGTAACACTCTGCTGTGATAGCAAAGTTGCCACCCAGAAAGAGACACCCACGGAGGGTGGATATTTTGGCTTGTCCTGGAATGTCCATCATGAGCTGCTGTAAGGAGGACTTTCTGTGGGTCTGTGCTGGCCTATATTCCTGATCCTGTACTTCAGGTTGAGTTGTGTGCAAATGTTCAGTATCCAAAATAAAGGGGACAACACCCCCCCCCAGCTTTGGCATCAGCCAACTCATTAAATATAAAACATACCCCACTGGAATAAAGCTGGGCAACCACTCCAAGAGCCCAGAGGTCACTGGAAACTCCCCCTTCAACAGGAATATTCCTCACACTTTGAGGAGTAGAGGGGGCTCCCACCCAACTGGGGAGGGTGTCCCAGTACCCCTTCCACTTGAGGGCTGCCCACAGAGAATGACAAGATCTGCATGGCGTGTGCCTCCAACACAGACAGAGTCACTGGAGAAGTGGACGTTACTCCAAAGGAAGAGTAGAACTTTAGGTCGGAGGCATTCCGCTTCCACTCAGAACAACGTCTAGGAACAGGATCGAACCCGATCTTGGGTTTCTGATTGGTCTGTAATGACCGTCTGCTCCCAGAGAGCCGACATTCACATCGTGACCTAAATCCTGTGTGAGTTCGACCCCACTCATAATGCCATATACTTGCTGGACCCTTATTTTTGCCTCCATCTATACTTTTGGCATAAAGTGAATCTACGGGGATCTGCAGATCACATGCTGGATAACTGTTTTAATTCTCCCCTTCACTCAAAGTCTACAGAAATCAAATGGCAATAATCCATCAACATACACACACACTTCTTAATTTGTAACTTTGCCTCAAAGCTGGATTGGAGTCCAGTGATTACTGATCTCTTTTATTATACCACAGTGAAAACACACTGCTTCTGGAAGAATAGCAAGTTTACCTGACAGCCTTAGAAAGATGGGTGTTCACCTGGGGACACGAGGTGAGTGGGTCCCAAGTCCACTTAGGCAAAAGGATTATTGGTTTTTCTTCATTCACCTCAGTCAGCTTTCAAAGCCTGACTTTTTTTTTTTTTACCAAGAAGTCAAAAGATCTGAAACTAGTCAAAGTAGCTCCCATTTATTTACAGTTTTTGAAACATTTTTGAATGATTTAGTCCACTTCCTAATACAATCAAAGACAAAATGTCAATGAAAGGTACCCTCCATCATATCTGGGAGTTATAAATCAAGCAACAGAAAAATTTTAAAGCAACAGACATATGTTTTCCTTTTCTTCTTTAAAAGATTTTCAATGATTTGTTTTTAATCATGCAACCACATTTCTTCTCATCCACGGACTTCAGAACTTTTTCACCCTGAATATGAGAAGGAATACCCAGTCCGGAGTTAATCCAGGGGAACCCCTTGACAGCACAGCCACCTTCACAAGCGCTTTTAGGAAATAAAATACATACAATAGAGAAGCACCTGGGGACCATCCTACTTCCTTTAAAAAAACATTCTATGGGATGGACAATTTAAACAGGTATTTTTCCATCTTCCATCAGCACAAGCTGAGCCACCATTCAGCAACACTAGGTGGCGTCTTCTCTTTTTGGAACATTTCTTTTTCTTCTGGTATTAAGTAGGCAACCATCATGTCCTTGGGAAACATCAAACAGCATCTCAGACAGCATCAAATCAGAGGCCTTTCCCTCTCTGGTGCCACATTCAAGCTCATATTTTTGGAAAGGTTTAGAACCACAAATGGAATATCTTTAATATTTTGCTGCATAGCAAGAAAGTTTTTCTTGTCTGTCTTGCTTTTCACACACTCCAGATCAGAATATGGCAGCAACACTCTTCTCACGAGTTGATTGTCAACCCTGACATTTCTGACTAGAGGTCCTGTGTGCTAGCAAATCTTGATGGACACTGTCTGAGAAGCAATAGTGTCTGATCCAAGAAGATCTAGGAAAAATTATCATCTAATTGCTTCCTAAATGTCAGGCTTTTTGTGCCTTTTCAAAAACTATAAAGCGGCTTGAAGAGTGATAGAGACAATTGAAATGTCATTCCAGCCCTATCTGGGGAGGTATTTAATTTCCATTGCATGTACCATGCAGAGAGGTGATAAACTATTCTAGAACATTCTTCTGTCCTCCTACTCTTCTTGTTTCTTCTCTCTTTCCCTAAGGGGTGAGATGATGGACGTTAGCACTCTGGGTAGGTGACTGAAGAAGAAGGAGAGTGAATTATTCCACAATCATAATTAAACAGATTTTTTTTTTAAGAATCCTGTCTTATCATTTGCATGACTTACTGAAGTTCTCCTAAGTTATTGAAACTGTATTTTTTTTGCTTTGTGCACTGGGGCACTAGAAGCACTGAGACACAAAGAAGTCCAAAAGAGGAAAAACACGGAAACCACAGAGCTAAAGAAAAATTCAGAAGTGTGAGGTCCAAGACACTGTGCTTCAAGTGTTATTTTTGAGGACATTTTTAAAAAGCATCTGATATTCCATGAGATATAGTTTCCATTACTGAGCCAGCAGGTACACAGGGTCTCCCACTTTGATTGTCCCTGGGTTTTCCAGAACAAAATATTGTCCAAAGAGAGGTGATTTTCCGTGTATCTTTTGTTCAGAAGGGTCACACATGCGATAACTGCAATAAGAGAAAGATCACAGTCAGTTGTAACCCAACAGAAGTAAGAGCTTAAATAGCATTTAGTTTCTTCTTTGTTGCAGGAACTGTTTACCCTACACAGAGCTGCCAGACTGCACAGTTCCAAAGAGCAACATCCCTATCCAAGCCTAGTAAAAGAGCTCCTCCTGGAGTTGCACAGTGACCAGCCTGCCCAACTAAAGATGCATGGCCAATGGTCCTATTACCATATCATTTCTTTATGTCAGTGTGCTCTTTTCAGCTTTAGATACTCAATATGTTCAGCTATGCCTTATCACCTTCCTTTTCCTTGGCATCTTTTCCCCTGACTCCATTTCTGCCACTAAAACTACAGTCGTACCAGGCACACAGGTATGGGGCCCTGGGGTCACCCTTTACATCTCTTTTCTAGCCTTCCATAGCTAATTAGTTGCCAAGTCCTGAGGTTCTTCCTGCACAACATTTTTCAAATTAGCAAATTCCCATCCCTACTGTTACAATCCCACTTCAAGCATGCTCAGACTATTCTCATAACTACCGAACCAACCTCTCTTTCTCATCCGCTCCCCCTTTTCCATTCCCTGTTGACACTACGGTATGTTCCTTTCTTCATTTTGCTGTGGTCTTGCCACTGCTAGGCTCAGAGACCTTCAGTGGCTCCCAAGCACCTAAACAATAACGTTCCAACTCTTCGGCCTGGCATGCAAGGCCCTCTACTTGGCCTAAACCTGCTTTTTCAAAGCTGTCATCCTCTGTCCCTTATCAGAACCTAGGCGACACTCTGCTGAACTCCTCTATGTCTGTTACCTCATTTTGTGCTTTACTGGCTCTGTGAGTCCTCTGCGGTCACACAGAATGCTCCTCTTCTAGTTCCCCAAGCATTAAACTCCCACCTCTCCTTCCAGGCCCAACTCAAATGTCACATCTCCCAGGAAGGAAGCCCAGGATCCCCCAGCCAGGCACAATTTCCCCTTCCTCGATTCTCTCGGGCCCCTGAGCAGTCACACGTCTTGTCCTGTGCTGTCAGGGCAAGGCGTTCTCCGTTATTCCAGACCAGGAGTCCCTGGAGAGCAGGAAGTGGATCTAACTCCTCCGTGCTGCGCGTCCCCGACACTGGGCCTCACATGGTCCCTATGACCACCAATGTTTACACTCTCAGGCAGAAAGTGTGAGAAAGCCTAGCAGGAGCGCCCTTGAGCTCACCTGCGGGAGCACAAGGCAAGATCCACCACTACCACCACCCCCCAGGAGAAAGCTTTCCTTCACTTTCTCATTTAAGCTAACCCCAATTTCACATCATTCCTACATTTAAAAACATCTCTCTAGAAAACATTCATTTCATTCTACCTTGCTTTCAAAGAAACTATGCGACGACCTGATTCTAATTTTGTTAGAAAAAAAAAAGTTTTTTTTGTTTAGAAATTTTTATAGTGAGAAAATAGAGAGTCAAGACCCTCCACCCTTGCCCTAGACTGTAAGCACCTGGCGGGCAGGCCCCATGTCTATTGTCTTCCCTACGACACTCCCGTGGCCTGGCACACTGTAGCCACTCAAAAAGTGTTGGCTGAACAAATGAATGAGTGAATGAATGAATGAGTGAAAACGAGCTGCTGATTCAGGCCACCCGGCCTTGCTGAGAGCATTCTCTCAGTCTGTATTCAGGTCTCAGGAATGACCTTGGACCCTGGGAAGGCACACATGTCTCCTGGCTGGCCTCTCCTCTGTCAGCATGCAATACCATGGTCAAGTTGGTTCTCTGTGCAGGAAGTGGCCTCTTCAGGATCTGTTACATTTATGACTTGGCTTCTTGCTGAGATCAAGCCATAGAGTCCCCAGCTCTGATTAGCTCAGGGAGGGAACTGAGGGTTGGAGTTCTATGCATCAGACATTTCCATAGCACCTGAAAGTTTATAAAGGTCTTTGCATATATCATCTCTTTTGATCCTCACAACAAGCCTATGTAAGAATTTGCACGACCCCCATTTTACTGATACATCTCAAGAGGAGTAACCAACTTGCCTAATATCTCAAATCTCATAAGTGTTCGGGCTGGGGCCAGAACCCCGGCCTGGCCACCTCCAAGGTCAAGGCTCTGGCCACCCCGGGATGTAACCCCTGGTCATTTATATATCTCCTGAGCACATGAAAATGACTTGGGGCAAAGCACAGGCCTACAAAACTTGGGGGATTCCATAATGTACTCATCTACCCAGAGATTTAGCCCCTCCTGGGTTTCACCTGCTCCTTGCCATCGACCACGCACATAAACACCCACTTCCCCAGGGAAGCAGTAAAAGTGCCGGCGGTAGCCCAGCCCACAGCCTGAGAGTACAGATGGGCAGAGCTATGGGAGTGGAGACGTGGTTCTCAGCTGGCCCAACCTGTCAGGCTGTCCCCACAGCCCCAGTGGCAAGACAAGGCTGCAGGTTTGCCAGCCAGCCCTCCTCTACCTCCTGCACCACCGACAGCTCCCGTAAATGCTGCCCTCTAGGGTGTGGGAAGACTAAATGAGAGCATAGCGACCCCTTGTGGAGATCAGGAGGTATTGCATATGACCTCCGAGCTCCCTGCACACCAAGCATTGTTCAACAGACTGAAAACACAATATTGGCTTATACAAGGATCTTCTATGATTAAAATATATATACATATGTATTATATCTGTGTCTGTGTGTTCAATGAATAAATTACATAGCAATTTAAAAGCTCCTTGTTTAGTTCATTTTCTCTTGCAAGAAATACAGAACACAACTACTGTAATGTGGAAAAGGCCCAAGACATTTTATTTAGCTTTAAAAGAAGTCCCCACAATTTAAAAAGGGTGTACTGTGAGTGGAAACACTTTGCTAACTGTAAAGTGTTGTGCACCAAGTGAGGGAGGGCTGCTCATTATTGACTCTGCGTGGCTCACTCATTTACTGGCCCATGTCCAGGTGCCACCACCAGAGATGGGGTCTGCTGTCACTTTTCAGTGCCCACTGCTAGAGACCATCGGGCCACAGTCGCCCAGGGTGCAGGCCAGTTCTGAGGTCTCACAAGATCCCTATGACCAAGTTAAGAATTAGACAGCACCGTAAAAGCTCCAAGGAAAGGCGCCACGCCGATGCCACGACCACAGAAGGTAGCCACTGAACAGGTTTGGGTTCGGTTTCATTTAGTGAAGCCTTAGAGAATAAGAAAAAGTGTCCCCAGGTTTCTCCTTCTCTCCAAAGATGTAAAGTGTATAAACTGGAACAATCCATGACCACAGCTTACTTAGTCATTGTGAATGGTGTTTTATCATTTACATAAAATAGTAATATTTAATGTCTTATTTTAGTCAAAAGGAGAATATACCAGAGGTATTATTGGTCCAGGTTTTACAAACAAAGAAACCAAGTCTCCAAGAAGCTCAGTGACTTGACTGTCCTGCAAGTCATAGGTGACAGAGCTGGGCGGGGGTCTGTCCCACCCACTGCTTTATCCTTCTGCCCCAGCTCAGCCCAGCACGGCATTACACAAGGGGCTAGCAGCAAAATGTCCTTCTTCCTGCATCCAGCAAAACTTATTTTTGAGCATTTATGAAGCAAGTGGGACTTTTACAAGGTCTCTGCTGTGCCTGTACCCGTCTCCTACAGATGCTCTTTGTTGCTCTTCATTATTTCTTTTTCTCTCATTGTTTTGCCACCCTGGGCCGTGCCTGCGGGTGACTGGCCTCAGCAGGTAGGGTCGGGCACCAGAGCTATGGCTGCAGAGAACCTGGATTCCAGCAGCAGCAGCAGCAGCCCTCGGGCAGGGACAACAGACAGAAAGTCAGAAAGAGGGAAAGCAGCGGGGCTCCGAGCACTCTCCCCGGGGCAGGCAGGCTGTTGCTGACACCACTGTTTGCTTCACTGCCTGTGATTTATGGGAAGCAGCCCGGACCTTTCTCTTCCCGATTTATGACCACCTGTCCCGGGGAGAACATAAATTACTACATCTATGGCAATTTAAATCTCAGTAAGAGATAGGAGAAGACACCTAGGCTGGCTGCACTGTCTCCCGGGGTATTAGAAGCAATTAGGGCTTGAGGGTTGGGCTGCTTCGAGCCTGCAGAAGATCAGGAGGGGCACTGGCTCCGTTACTCGCCTCTCTGCCCTCGCTCTGTGTTTGGGGTCAATTATCCCACTTCTATAAACACAGGCTTCCAAACGGAGGAGGGGCTGAAAACTCAGAGGACAAACCCGAACGCGTGAAGGGCTCAGAGGCCCTTTCTGCGAGCACGCAGATTTTCTAAATCCAGAGGCCAGGGTGTCAGGCAGCAAGCAACAAATTGAGGGGAGAGAGAACAAGATGTTGACAAAGGAGGGCAGTCAGTGCCCCAAATCATTGGCCAATTTACTCAAAGAATCCTCTAATTCTGCTCGGTCCCCCTTATTTTAGCAGGAAGAGCACCCAGGGCCTTTGTGAGCCACAGCTTGCTAAGGATTCCGCAGTCAGAGCCAGATTTCCTGACCCCTTCCTCTGCTCCAGGGCTCTCCCCATTTTCCCCTGCCTTTCTCCTCTTCGTAGCTCCCATGTGGCCACCAGAAAATAGGAAGACTGAAGCCCTGGTTTGTTCTGCGGCTGCTCAAAACCCTGCCCCTTTTCACAAAAGTGTTAGCCACGTATGTTAATTCCCCCTGCACCAACATTTTATTACGAAAATTTCCAACGTGCAAACAAGGTTAAAAGAATTTCACCGCAAACCCTCAGTGTACCAACCACTTGGATTCTGTGCTCAACATTTTCCTATGTTTCCTTGATCATGTATTTATCCATCCTTCTATCCATCAATCCATCATTTTTTTTTTGCATTTCCAGTAAGTTGCAGACACCAGTACACTGCACCTCTAACCAGGTCAGCTTGCATATCATTATCTGGGTCCAAATATAGGTACTCTTCTTTAGGTAGAATTTACATAGAGTGAAACACAAATCTTAAGTGAGCCATCATATTAACTTTTTGAGGAAATGATCATTAATGTCTTGATCAGCGAGAAATGTGCAACATCTCTCAAAACGGTGGGGCTCCCTTTAGGCTGGTCCGTGGCCCAACCTCTGAATGCTCCTGCAGATCCAGACTCAACGCTGGGTGCCCAGATAAAAAGCAGCCATTAGCTCTTTTTTTTTAACGATTTATTTATTTACTTTTATCTATTTTTACTGCCGCCACCCCATTTTGCTGTTTTGTGTCCATTCGCTAGGCAACTCTCTGTGTCCATTTCCTGCCCTCTCTTCTCATCCTTCTCCTCCTGTCTTTGCTGGGATTCGATCCTGGGAACCTCCGATGTGGGAGAGAGGCATCCTACCACCTGCGCCACTTTAGTTCCTGGTTTTTTGGCGTGTCTTGTCTTGGTTCTCCCTTGTGTCACTCTCCTGTTACGTCATCATCTTGCTGCGTGACTTGGCAGGGCCTGGCAGCTCACCCGCACATGGGTCCTGACTGAGCACCTGCTCACGGGGCCTCATGTCCCACGCGCCTTCTATATTTTTCTTTATTTTACCAGGAGTCCCGGGGATTGAACCCAGGTCCCTCCATATGGGAGATGGACGCCCAACCATTTGAGTTATATCCATGTTTCCCTCATTAGCTCTTTGTCTCAAGAATTCCTCGAGTCCCACAAACCCCCTTTCTTTTACTTATTTATTTTATTTTATTTTTAAAGAGGCTTTAGGTTACATACATAGTATATCGAAAATATAGGGGATTCCCATATGCCCCTCCCCCTCCCTCACTTTCCCCATATTAACAACATCCTGCATTAGTGTGGTACATTTGTTACTACTGATGAACTCATATTGAAGCATTGCCACTAAGCATGTGAACAGGAAGGAAATAAGAGTAAATCGGTAGGATGTCCTTAATTGGGCTTTTGTGGAGGAAAGAAAGTCACCCCAAGAAGATAAAAACTATTAAGTGTGCCATTTACTTTTAAAGAAGCAAAATATATTATACTGCAAAATTCATTGCATGATAGTTTGCAAGAAGTAGCACAAAAATTTATTCATAAGTGTGGCTTTCTTTTTAGATTATGGTTTATACTTTGCACCACACGTTTTTATACACAAACCCCCTTTCTGACTTCACGCTGACCTCCCTCTCTCGGCCATGTGGCCTGGCCCCCTCATGTCCAGCCGCCTGCCTTGCTGTATCAAGGACACTTGTCTCCAGGGACTACAAATGCTCGCCAGAGACGCCAGGCACAGAATCTCACCCTTAGGGGTGATAAACTGCCTGCAACAAAAGTGTCCACCCCCAAGGCCTAGGGATGGGGAAAGGCAGAAGCTCCTGGGAAGGCAAAATCAGCAGGGAGAGATTGGTGTTGATCAAAGAGACTGAACTGGCCCAGAAAAAGGCCAAGAGCTTGGTCACACATCCCAGGGGAAATAGGTCCTGTCCACCAGCCCCCAAGCATAACCCCCCTTAATTTGCTCTTTCTTGGTGGCATGGATGCAAGATGGTCACTCCCAACTGCTTTCCTTCCCCAGCCTTCCCAGGCTTTGCCCAAAGCAGCTGTCACCACCCTCCCTGCCAGTCTCCTCCCCTCTACAAGTGACACCTGAGGACAAAGCCAAGGGTCTTTGAGGTTGCAGAGGAGACCTGACCCCTGCCTGTGACCCGGCATTCAATGTGGGAAAGGATCCAATTAAGATGATCATTTTCAGAGTTCCAGCAATATCTTGGTCCAGGACTTTACAGATAACTGCACCAAAGTGCATGGAACGTGATTTTTTTTTTTTTTTTAAAGCAGAAGTAATGCACTCGTTTTGGTTTCCAGCCTTCCAGCCTTGTATCAACTCATGAGTGTTTATGTATTTAAAAAATCAAATAAACAAAAACAGAAAGCACAAAGTAAATACTGCATACACTATTTTGTAATCAGCTTTTTAGAAGTTACTAAGAATAAAAAATAACAAAAAAAGAAAGATAAATAGTAGAAGTTACTATATCTTGACCATCCTTCTACAGAATTTTAAATTATTCTCTGTAATTGTGTCTTTCACTTAAGACTTTTATTTTGAAAATTTTAAAGTAAACATAAAAGTAGCAAGAACAGTATAATGAACCACCCTATAATTATTATCCAGATCCAATAATGTACGATATTTTTGCATATTTTCTTTTATTTATTTACTTATTTTGCCAATGTAATTGAGAGCCGATCCCAGACGATCATGTCACTTCACCCCTCTGTTCTTCAATACACATCTCTAGAATGTGTAGGCATTTCCTATATAACCACAATACCATTAAAATCATACCTAATACAATTTCTTGGTATCGTCTAATACTCAGTCCATGCTGCCCAAATGTCTAAACAATGTTGTTGTCTTTTTTAATTGGCTTGTTTGAATCATGGATTCAAAATGAACCCTAAAATTATCTGAGTAAGCAGACATCTTGGCAACCAGAGTGCCCCAAAATGCTTCCAAATCACCCAGTCATTAGGACCCCTTTAGCTTCAAGACCCTCTTGTGGGGTGTTTTCCCTGCTCCCTCTTATAAACACTAAATCACTTCCGTCCCAGACACTTTCGTCCGAGGATGAGTCCCACCTGCCCATGCGTACCTCTTCAGGGTTTCCAGCGGCTCCTTCCTGTTCATGACACCGGTTTCAGGGTCCACCGTGGTCAAAATGCACCTGGACACACACAGAGCATCATCCAAAAGCCACAGTGCAACGACCCTGCCCCAGGCCCCTGAAGGATGTGAGAGCCTTACCTAAAACAAGGCATCACCCTTTTCAATTCCACGTCACCAATGAGAAGCTCGTTCCAAGAATCCTGGGGGACAAAGCACAAACGCACCTGAGCGCTCGTCCTGACACACATGGGTAGAGACGTCACACAAGTTGACACCAAACAAGTCACCTACATCCAAGGTGGCAGATTTTTACAACAGTCCTAAGAACCTCATGGGAGGCTCACACCCCTTGATGTTCCCTCTCTCTTCCTCTGACATACCAGCTCCTCCCCTGGAGAGGAGATGTTCCTTCTCCTTTCACTTCTAAAAATATGATCGAAACTCAAAAGTCACCTCCTTCAGGAAGCCTCCCAGATTAGCCCCACCCGATGCCTGAGGAGGGGGTGGGAGTGTGGGGAGGTTACACTAGGTCATATCGGATCTCTTTGTGTGTGCCTAAGGTCATGTGGACTAAGACCCACAAGCCACTGCATACTTGTGTTTTCTGTCTCCCCTGGCTACAAATGAACACATCGAGGGCAGAGCCCAATTGCCTCATTCCTTTTGTACCTCCTCTGGAGCAGTTACAAAGCTACAGCCAGCGCAGCTCCTCAGGCATTCGCTTATGGTCCTGGGCAGTGGTACCCACCTTCCAGGACAAATCAAATGAATGGACTGAACCCCTCAGTTCTAGCAGGGGAGACAGGGCACACATATATGAAAAGTTAAAGATCAATAATCTTGTTCAAGGTGCCAGAAAAAAAATTTTTTTTAGAAACCACTATAAGGTAGCAAGCAATGTGTTGGTTTAACTGTCTGGGATTTTAGAGGAATAAAATCTTTAGCCTGATCAGGCGGAAAGCTTCATGGAATGCTGAAATCTGAACAGGTTCTTCAAGGTTGGAGATGTTGACAGGCACAAAAGAAGGTAAGGGGATTCCAGGCAGAGGAAGCAGCAATTAGAAGGACACTGAAAAGATAAAGGACACCTGAGTCTAGTCCTGCTCCTTCTATCCTTCAAAGGGAAGTGGTACCGCTTACCGGTTGAAGGCAAAAATCCAAGTTAAACCTGCCCTGTCCGTTGTTGATCACTAGCTGAAGACAGAGCTGCAAGCTCAGAATTTTAATTCCGATAGTATCTATTATCCTTGAGATATGATATGTAGGTTTTTCTTTTCCCCAATCATAAAGACAGTCTCTTAATTGGATGTTTTTGCCAGACAGTCCAGAAAGCTGGAGCATCCACAACCTGTCCTATGTATATTTCCCCACCAGGGGGCACTGTGGTGATAAAAACACATAAAAGGTACAAAAGGCAAGAAGTGAGGGTTCCTGTAAGAGAATTCATATATTATTCATTGGGCAAATATTTCCAGAGTCCCTTCTATGTGCAATAGAAACTGCTGGGGATTGAGCCACAGATAAGCAGAGTTAAATTTCTACCATAAGGAAGTTATCTATTTGGTAATGGGGAGGAAAATGAGAACTCTATTATCTGTTGAATGCATACTATAAGCCCAGAACTATGCTAAATATCATAGAAGAGTCCATGAGAATCTTCCTACAAGGTAATAAATTGGGATGATAATAAATTTAAACCAGGACAAGCCTGGATGTGGGAGAGGCTCGGACAGAGCACAGAGTGGCTTTAGAGAAGAGCAGAAATCCTTTGGGGTTGGTTGGTGATCAGAGCAGACTTCACAGAAGACGTGGCTTTTCATCTGGGCTTTTAAAGAAGGTCAGAGTTTCTAAAGTGGGGCAAGGAGCACGATTCCAGCTGACCAGATGGAGATGGGAGAATATTTTAGGTTCTAGGCCTAGTTTGCAGCTCAGAGTTTTTATTGGAAATAAAGGTTTAGTAAGCAAATTGTGGCAAGATTATGGAGCGCTTGAATGTGAGAATGAGAAGTTTGGAAGTTTTGGGAAATAGTGAGCCACTGAAGGCTTTTGAGCAAGGCGGAGACATTGGTTTTTCATCACAAACTTTTTCAGTGGAAGCACTTGCTCTGGTGCTCTGGGGAACCTGGTTTGGGTAGTGTCCAGGTGGGGCCATTCAGTTGTCCGGGCTTGAGGGAGTAAGGATCTGATCTAGGGTGGTGGCTGAGAATGGGAAGAGAAGCAGATGTAGCTGGAGCTGAGAAGAACAGGAGAGAGGGAGAAGCCAGGGGCGACTCTTAGGCTCCACGCCTCGGGGAATGAATGTGGCACCCTTGCATGAAATTGGGAAGTCTGGGGAGTCTGGGGAGCTGGCGGTGGAGAGGGAGAGGGGTGCACATAGCATGAGTTTTCTGTGTCAACAGAACATGACAAAATGCCCAGCAGACAGTTGGAAATGGGACCCCAGCATTCCAGGGAGTCCAGGTTTGGACATTTGGGAAGGATCTACCCAAGGCTCAGAGATGGTGAAGCTTCAGGAGAGAGTGTGATCACCCAGGGATGGTAGAGAGAAACTTGGGTCAAGGCCAGAGCTTTTGGGGCAACCTACGCAAAGTAAGGGGTAGAAGGGCGCACAGCCAAGGAGCAAGGAGAGGCAGTCAAGGATAGTGCAGCCAGGGGAGAGGAGTCTCCAGAGGTGGTACCTCTACTCCAAAGGGTAGGGAGGATGGTCAATAAGAAAAAGTCACAGAATCTGGCAGCGGCAGACTCGGAGAGGGAGGCGTAGGTTTCCCTGCCTTGTCATTCCTGAAGGTCAGGAATGCGGCCGCTCTCCAGCAGCCTAGGGCACGTCCTCGACCCTCCTCCTTGGAAGACTGTGCCAGCCTGCTCTCCCAGCTGCACCTGGCTGCACCTGCTCTGTCCTTCTCCACACTCCTGCCGAAGGCACATTTGGAAGATGCAAATCTGCTTACTTAAAATCCTTCCATGACTCCCCAAAGCCTGACCCCAGTGCCTTTCTTTGCTCTCAGCGCCCCTCCTCTCCCGAACCCCAATGCTGAAATTCAGCAGTTCTCTCAGGCTTCCCTAACCAGTTTCCCTCTCCTCGATGCTTTCTCTTTATTTATTTATTTTATTTTATTTTATTTTATTTTTTAAAGATTTATTTATTTTATTTATTTATCCCCCCTTGCTGCTTGTGCTGCTGTGTCCATTCGCTGGGTGTCTTCTCTGTGTCCGCTTATCTCCCCCTTGCTGTGAGGTCTTGCCACATCAGCCCACGGCGCTGCACAAGCCGGCCTGCCCTCACAGGAAGGGAACCCGGGGCCTCTCATATGGTAAACGGGTGCTCTATCCATTGCGCCACACCCACTTCCTGCCATGAGGTTGCTGCATCAGCCCACCGCACCGCTCAGGCCGGCGTGCCCTCACAAGGAGGCCTCTGGACTCGAACCCGGGCCTCCCATATGGTAAACGGGGGCCCTATCCACTGAGCCACACCCGCTTCCCAATGCTTTCTCTTTAGCCTCCACCTGGCTAATCTCTATTCATTCATTCGTTGAACAATTAATTATTGGGCACTTACTCTCCAGGTGCTCTGTACAAGTTGGGGATACTGCCGTGGCCAAAGCCCCTGCCCTCAAGGAATTTGCACAGGGGAAGCAGACAATAAACACATACACGAGTAAACAGGTACATCAGATGGGGCGTGTGCTACAGGGGGCGAGGGCAGAGATGGATTTTCTGTAGGGCAATCAGGGAAGGCCTAACTGAAAGGGCAGGAAGAGGGCAGGGAGTGAGCCATGCAGATGGTGAGGGGAGCAGCCAGGTAAACAGGTAAAGGTGGGTGGAGGCAGAGTTGATGGGGTTGGGGGAGGACAGGGGGAGATGATAAGAGATGAGTTCCTGTAGTTGACAGGCCTCCTCTCACTTGAAGAGAGACGGGAAACCATGAGAAAGTTTTGAGCAGAAGAATGACATGCTGTGACTTATGTTTTACAAGAACATTTTGACTGATGTGTTAAGAATAGACTATGGCGGGGGTGGGGGGCATTCAAGGGAGCAGGGACACCAGTGAAGAAACTATTGCAACAGACCAGACGAGAGGACGGTGGTGACTTGGCCTGAGAAGGTGGTAAAGGAGAGAGGTGGGAAGAGGTCAGATTCTAGTAGCTGTAAGACAGAGCCACCTACCTTTGCCGATTGTTTGAAGGTGGGAAGTGAGAGAAGGAGAAGAAGAAAGGGTGGTTCCAAGTTTGGGGCTTGGGCAACTGAAGCCAGAACTGCCATATACTGAAATGGAAAAGACTGGGCAGAGCAGGTTTGGGGTGGAAATGAGTCCCTCGATTTTGGACATACTGAGGTTGATATCAGATGTCTAAGTAGAGATGTGGAGACAGAAATGGGGGTCTTCTGATGTATGGATATTAATGAGGGGGGCCCAGTGTATGGAAGATGTTTAGAGACACAGACTGAGGTGTGGGTGTAGAGAGAAGAGAAAGGGTCCAAGGACTGAGCCCCACGTGCCCTGGCTGGGCTCACATGCCACTGCCCTGAGAAGCCCCTCTGCCCCCTGCTGCCAAGTTAGCACCCCTGTGGGTGCTTGCCTCACAGCTGCACCCACACCTCCCTGACCCTGGTTGCATGAGGCTGAAATGGTCCATTCGCTGTCTGGTCACCCTGGGCTGTCAACTCCCTAAGAGAAGCAGCAGTGCTTCTTGAATGATCGTGTCCCCACATGTCTATTCTCATGCACAGATCAGGACCATGAACTCACTGTGTGATGACTGAACCATGACCAAAAATGGAGGCTGACTCAGCCCCCACGTTGTATCAACACCAACTTCAAACACAAAGTGTTCCCAATGCAGCTCCTGAGACACTCAGAGATGAAAGCTTCTAGGACAAGAAATCTCCTAGATCTGATGTCCTACTCTGGGCCTCATCTTACTATCTCTGAACTCTGGAGTGGAAACTGTCCTCACCATGACCCAGGGTGGTGATGTTTCAGCAAGTAGCAGAGTCCACACCAGGGGGAAAGAAAGCTTACAGTGAACTGGTCCGTGAGAGAGCTTGTGTCTGAGCCAAGCTCCTTCACGAAACAGGAAGGAAATCATCCCCTGCCTTCCCAATGGCACTTTTACACACCTGAGAGCTTCTCCACAAATTGTCATCTCCCTTGATTCTCACAGGTCCCATAGGGTAAGGGGACAGTAGAAGTAGCTGCATTTTACAACTGCAAAAGGCCAACCCTGGAAGGGGTTCAGAGACTTGCCCAAGACTGCAGAATCACTTATTGAAGTAGGAAGATTAGAATCCAGGTGTGATTGTGGAGGAGACTGGGATCCTCTACTTCTTACCATGGGACCTCCCCAGGCCTCTCTTTCTCAATTGCAAAATGGGAATGATAACTTTCATCCCATTTTCCAGGCAAGGTGAATGAGACTTAGGGGGATTGCAAGAAGTCATGGAAAAGTAGGTGAGAGAGCTGAAACCAGAACTCAGATCCTCTGGGTTGAATGTGGGAATCAAATTCTCAGATTGCTTCTTTTTCAACACATCTTGTTGCCTCTCATAGCAAGATGGAAAGAAAAAATTAGTTCCCTGGAGTATAAAGGGTTGGGGCTCATGGCTTGGACTCTATTCTGCCTTGTCACACAAGGAAATGGGCAGAACTAAGGATCGCATTCCTGCTCCCTTTTGCTCTCCCTTCCCGCATACAAACACGAGGCACAACCAGAATTCCTGAATTTCCTCTGAGTCTAGTCCCTCTGTCGATTACTCACGGTCGGTTGTCACCTGCCAAGCCGCTAAGCCACCAAAGTCTGCCTTCATGGTGGACTAAGAACAGAGTCAAATTAACTACCTAAAGAAAACGAGAAAGGTAAATTTGCTTCCAGAATCATGTGGAACACTGGGTGCCAGGCGTCAGGGCCCTACACACTAAGCCACAGTGTAGACAGCTCAAGGTGGCATTGGAAGCATTTAGGTCAATGTCATCTCCGAATGCAGGCAACAACCTTCCCACCCAATGGCACAAATGTCTGTCTCCTCCAAGGGAGTCATCTACTAAACAGAAAGCCCAACTTTAACAAGACATTGGCACACACTTTCTTTATTCCACGACCTGCACATATCATATATTCTGTGCTAAGTAAATCTGGCTCTGAAACTAATCTTCCCACTTGGAATTCTCCTTAGTAAGGCTCAGACTCTCACAGCGGTATCTTTGCCATCCTCCACATAGAAGTCTGCACTTATTATGTGCTCAATAAATCTAAAAATTGAACTGTTGTGTGGTAAAGTGTCAATAAATAATGCATCCTTCAGAATAATCTAACCCAATATCTAAGACTCTCATACTTAAAAAAAAAAAAAAAGAAAGCAAAATCCAAGGTAAAGGGCAGGTAAGACCTAACATTACCTCTGCATAGACTCCACATCCTGAAATAATAATATTGGGCCTGAAGTTGGTTGCCTTCACTTTCTTTTCTAGCCTGGAGTTGAGATCCGCCAATGATGCCTCAGAAAGAATCAAGAATGGGCTGGCATCCGGGTAAGCAATCTGATAAAGTAATAGAAATTGTTATAGCAGGTGGCACACAAATGAAGTTCATAGGGGTTTCCTGTGTCTCTGGAAACCTTCACACACCTCTATAATCTAAGTATTTTTCCTATTCTTCTTATAGAAAACCCACGGAGATTCAGAAGTCTTAAATAGCCTTTCAGATGACAGGAATTGCATTGTGGCATGAAGAGAACTTGGCCTCCGAATCCTAGAGCTGCCCCCAGGCATGTGCCTATCTTCCTGAATATTTATGAAGGTGTTACACTTGAAGATCTCATTACGTTCGAGAAAAATGTTCACTAATTCCATGTATACTTATTTTTTAAGAAACCTGCAAATAAATGTTAAGTACTTATGCTGACCAACTTTTTTTTTTTAATGCCATGGTAAAAGTAATGTGTTTTGCTACCAACTCTACTTTTATTATGAATTCTTACAGCCTCATTCCTTTAAGGGCCAGTCTAATTAATTTTAAGTGCATGGAGCTCCATATTCACACCCATTTGCACAACTATAACCTGACCCACAGTTGCAAATGAACCATAAAAATTCTGTGCTCCATATGCAACTACAGAATAGAGTGAAAAAGATACTTGTATAAAGCATTTAAGCCACACTGGTGCCAGAATGCGTACACAAATAGGAAGGACAATGCATATGGGCAAAAATGAAAGGGACCTCCAAGTCAAGAAATGCAAACAATGCTCCCAAGGGAAGGATTTTATTTTTACCTATTGCTCAAGATCCCCGCAATTGTCCAGGCTGAGCCACCTGGCAGAATGACAGCTGTGTTCATCCCAGAGATGCGGACTATGGGCTGCCAGGCTGGAGGCTGACTGCTCTCCACCCATGGAGGAAGCCTTCCTTCCACAGGAACCCCCGTAAGCTAGAGCCAAGGGACTTCCTTTCACCTGATCTGTGGGCCGGAATGCATCCAAAATTTGGTGAGAATTTCTCGGTCGCATGTGAGGCTCAAAGTGCACCAGGCGGTAGGGCTGCGTCTTCAGGAAGCTGGTTATCCACTGGGCTGCGGCGTCCCCACAGTCCCTGCCCTGGATCTCCAGGCCATGCACTCTGCAGGAGGTGGTGGGAGCAAAGGACTGATGGGACTTTGAAAGCCTTGGGACCCTAACGTGTCCTCCATATATCAGAAAAGTGGAACAGAAATGCTGCAGTGTTGTGGTGATTCCTTAACAATCAAGAGACACAGTTTTAGTCCTCACCCTTAGTCTGAACCATGATATAAGCCTAAATGAAGGCACCCTTTTAAACCTGACTTTCTCCATTTTTAAAATGGAGATGCATGGCTGTCCCTCAAAGGAATGCAGGGAGCATAAAATAAAACAATATATTTGAAAATGTACTGAGTTTTCCAGAAGAAAACTAATGTATCAGCATAAAGTAAACTTAAAATTACTGCAAAATCTAATTAATCCAGCAGAATATCAACCAGTAATCTGTATTAACAGGTCAAGCTACACTTTATAAGAATAATAATAATAAAACTAAATACAGAGGACTTCTGGGGAAGGAGGTGGAGTAGAGAGCTCCAAGACTCAGCCCTTCTACCAAAACCACTATGAAACAGGCAGGAACTTTCTGAAATAACTACTTTGAAACTCCAGAGGCCAGAAGGACACTGCACAGCATCCAGAGAAGAGTGGGAAGAAGAGGCTGGTAAACTACGGTAAAGAACCATAAATTTCTCTCTCCACGCAGCAGCTACCAGTACCCATCCACCATGCTCATGGCAGACTGCTTTGAGGTCCAGTGCTTAGCTAGCTGCTGGTGACAAAAAGGTACATAAAAACCCTCTTCCCCAAGAATAGGGGTGGGCACAGCTGATCACTGATCATGGCTTTTGATCAACAAACTCAGATCTCTGGGGGCCCAACTCTAAGGGTAGCCTCTGTTTCAACCCTCCTTGGACAGGAGCCGAGGTGGTGGAGACTTAGAGATGTACCACTTCCTCAAGGCAGTGGGGGAAAGTTAGCTGAAGGACTGCATTTTCTGGGCAGGTCAGAAAAGCTCAGCTGTGGGGAGCCACTAAAGAAGTTCTTGGTGCTGTTCCTGATCTCCTCCCCACGGCATGCTGGAGCCAGTCTATGACCCCTTTGTGGGTCCCTGGGGCTGTTTTGGCCAAGAAAGCTGACTTGGGAAAGTCCTTTCTGGGGTGACCCTTCTCCCAGAATTTGCCCACCAGGCAAAAGCAGCTTGAGACAAAAAAGGAGTGTAAAAAACTATAGAGGTGGACAGTCTGGGACAAAGACCTGCCAGCTTCAAACACCCAGGAGAGGGAGGTCTGTCTTTTGGGAAACAGAGAGGACAGTCAAACTCCTGTAAAGAGGAGAACTCCAACACAACCAATAAGCAAAAGTCCAGTGCGAGACAGAGGCCAAGAAAGAGAGGGAAAGCACTGCACATTGTATTCGCCTTGGGGAGACCTTCTGACAGGAGGACTGAAGCTCAAGAAAATCTGTCTTATCACCAGCTGGTTACAAAACCAAGAAATAGATATGTCAAGGGGGAATAAAATCTCAGAGTTAACATTTTTTTAAACTTTTTTTTTCTTTAATTTTGAAGAAGATTTAGATTACATAAATTACATGGAAAATACAGGGGATTCCCATATACCGTCCACCCTCCCCCTCCCACACTTTCCCACATTAACAGCATCATTCATTAGTGTGGTACATTTGTTACAGTTGATGAACACATATTGAAGTATTGCTACTAAGCATGGTCTATAGTTTATATTATGGTTTACACTTCTCACTGCACAATTTTATAGGTTTTGGCAAAATGTGTAATGGCTTGTATTCATCACTGCAATATCATGCAGAACAATTCCAATGTCTCAAAAATGCCCCATGTTACACCTGTTCTTCCCTCACGCTCCCCTCCGAACCTTTGGTGACCACTGTCTTTATATCAATCCAGAGTTAACATTTTAAAATATTAAAATGCACAGTGAGCAATAAAACTGTGCAAGACAAACAAAGAAACAGGAAATAATGGTCCTTCCAAAGGAAGAGGATAAAAGTACAGAAAACACCAATGAAGAAGATGAGAATGTGGACATACCAAACAAAGCCTTTTAAAAAATGAACTTAAAAATGCTCAAGAAGATGAAAGAAAGCACAGAGCAAGAGCTAAAAGATATCAGGAAAACAAGGAATGAGTAAAATGAAAACAAGTAAAGTGATAAAAAATTTTTAAAGGAACCAAAGAAAACGACTGGAGTTGAAGACCACAATAACTGAAATGAAAAAATGCCTAAGAGGGTTTCAAGAGCAGATTGGAGCTTGCAGAAGAAAGACTCGGTGAACTTGAAACAGGACACATGAAATGAGTCAAGCTAAGGAGCAGAAAGACAAAAGAGATATTAATAGCAAAATAGCCTAAGACAGCTATGGGACACCATTAAGCACACCAATATATACATTATTTCCCAGAAAGAGAATAAAGAAAGAAAGGGGGTGGGAAAGGATATTCAAAGAAATATGACAGAGAATTTCCAAACATAGCAATATGCATATCCAAGAAGCCCAGAGAACATCAAACAGGATTAACGTGAAGAAAAATATGCCCTGTTACATACTGATCAAATTGTTGAATGCAAAGAACAAGGAGAGAGTTCTGAAAACTGCAAGAGAAAAGCAACATGTTACAAATCTACTTGACTACACAAAATAAAAGTGAAATATATATATAAAAAAACATGTTATGTACAAGGAAGTCCCAATTAGAGCTCTCATCAGAAACCATGGAGGCAGGAAGATAGTGGGTTGAAATACTAAAAGTGCTGAAGGAAAACAACTGCCAGCCAAGAATTTATATCCAGCAAGACTCTCTTTCAAAAATGCGGGGGAGATTAAGACATTCTCAGATAGACAAAAGCTAAAGGAGTTCATCACCACTAGACCTGCCCTACAAGCAATGATAAAGGGAGTTTTTCAGACTGAAAGGAAAGGACACTAGACAGTGGTTCAAAGCAGAATAAAGAAATATAGACCTTTGGTAAAGATAACCATTTGGGTAATTATAAATGCCAGTATTATTATATTGTATTATTTGGTATGTAACTCCATTTCTAACTTCCTATAGGTGCTAAAATGGAAATGCATGAAAAGTAATGATAAATCTATGTTTTTGGACATATGTTGAGTGAAATAAACACAAAAGGACAAATATGGTAGATCTCATCATTTTGAAACAATTAGATAAGCAAACTCATAGAGTCAGAATCTAAAATATAGGTTACCAAGGGACAGGGTGGGGATAAGGAATGGGAAGTTAAGGCTTCAAATGTGCAGGGTTCCTATTTGGAATGATGGAAATGTTTTGGCAATGGATGGTGGTGACGGTAGCACAACATTGTGAATGCAATTAACAGCACTGAAATATATATATATATATATACACACATGTATATATGAATACATATATATGAATATGACTAAAGGAGGGAACTTTAGATTGCATATATGGTAACAGAATAAAAAATTTTTAAATTCATGGAACCATACTACATAGTGAACCCTAAGTTAAACCATGGACTTTAGTTAATATCACAATTATAAAAATGTGCTATCATCAATATGTTTCACACCAATGCAAGGTGGTGGCGGTGGTGGGGTGGTATAGGGGAATCCTGTATTTTATGCATGATTGTTCTGTACACCCATAACTTCTCTAATAAAGAAAAAAAAAAGTGAGGAAACCATAATAATAAAATAAGCACAGCTACCTACAGCTGATGTATCTGCAACTGTTCCAAAAAATCTTAGGCATTACAGATAATAATCGTCTAAGTGTTACTGATTTGATTACTAGTAATAACTGTAGGATTTGACGTTCCCCCTCCCTGAGTCCCATAAAGTTGTGAGGAAGGCTGTTTGGGAGTTATGCGTATCTCTCTGCTGTCCAGAGGAAAGAAACGCTGTAGCACAGGCCAGTGCTTCCCAAAGTGTAGGACCATACCACAGGTATTCAAGGCTCCTGCAGGTGGTGACTGGGCACAGCACTAAGTTATGGTGATTTGCAAACCAAGAATGTGATTCTGGAAGTGGATGTGGCTCAAGCAGTTGAGCTCCCACCTCCCACATAGAAGGTCCTGGTTCAGTTCCCAGTGCCCCCGAAAAAAAACATAAATGAACAACCAAAACAAATAAAAAAAACAATTCGTATGTAGCTCAGTGGTTGAGTGCTAGCTTCCCACATACGAGGTCCCCGGTTCAATCCCTGGCCCCCTGTACCTCAAAAAAAAAAAAAAGAGAGAGAGAAAATGTGATTTCTTCATCGGTGGGAGGTGGGGGATGGGGGAGTGGGGAGGATTCAGTGTAGTGCTAATGGATCTTTAACTTCTATCAACATTTGATAATAATCCCTTGTAACAAAAAAAATAACAGACCTCAGGCCCAGAGACCTTTAGAGGCAATAGTTTCTAGCTAGAATTTGGTAACGTTTTATTTGTACAATATTTATTGCTTTGGTTACCTTCTACACATAGCAAATTATAGAGGTAGCCATATTAGGTTTCTTTTATAAATAAATGTGTTTACTTTTTAAAAGTGGAATCAATTTTTTGTAATTAAGTAAAGAAAAGTGGTTTGTGATTGTACATAAGTCACAGTGGATTATGAAAATGCATGAAGTTTGGGAAAGAGCAAGCCACCCTGTTTCCACAAGTGACCAGCTCGGTGGCTTTGGGGGATATTTATTTTCCAGAGTGTCAGTTTCTTCATCTATAAAATGGGGATAGAAGCACGATTTATTGTGAGGATTATGGAAAATCTATACAAAGTCCCCAAAACAATTCTTGAGTGTGGGTTGTGTTTAGCAGATGGTAGTTATTACCCTAGCTTTTTTTTCAGTTATTTCAAGTACTCTTTGTATAGTTACTCCATAAATCAAATATTTCATTAAACAAAAGCATCCAGTCTCTAATTCTAATAATGTGTTTATTATCCTATTAAATACATTAAGAATATGGTATCCTATATTTTACTTAATTTTATTTAATTGCCCTTTACATAAAATGAAAAATGATTACTAACATGTCTGAGTTGTTATATGAAGCAGTGAGATTAGTTGTACTCAATTTTTACATGAATTTTAAAAGACTTTTTATGGAAGTATAATATTCATATAGAAAAGTGCACTGTAATAAGTATACACCTGATGCGTTTTCACACACTTTCATCCCACCTGCTCTAAATTGACCTCCCAAGGGTCAGAGGGCTGAAGTACACACACAATGCCTAAGGAGTAATGAGACCCTTTTACCAGCAAACACCAGGAGCATATGCTTTACTCTTTCCTGGATCAAGATGAAGATCATAGCTTGGAATATATGATAACCCATCTCCCCACTGTATCAAAGTTAGACTCACTTATAATTTCCCTACACATGGCTTTTCTGCCCCATTTATTTGAACTTATAACTAGCACTATACCTGTTAAATATATGTCTCAAAGACTTAAATCTCCCAGCTGTTCATATGCTGGTTGAGCCCTGAATCCAGCAGAGTTGCAGCCAACACCTACTGTCCAGTTCATCGGACTCACCCAAGAAAACTAACAAAAGGATGATGATGGACAACACCCATCCAAAATAACAGAGTATCTATAATTGTAAGCAGACAGCTCCATCCATCTGCCCCATGGGATCTAATGCCCCCTCTCAATCGGAAGCAAATTGGGCATCACCATCCCAAAATCCTTAAAATTGAAGAATGAACAAACATAAGGGAGGAATGCAACTATGGAATAAAGTAGACCTATTATTATTCTAGTAATGAAAGAACATGTAACATTGATATAAAGACAGTGGTCACCAGACGTTCTGATGGGAGGGAGATGGAAGAATCGGTGTAACATGGGGCATTTTGGGGGACATTGGGATTGTCCCACATGACATTGCAATGAGGGAAACAAGCCACTATACATTTTGTCAAAATCTATAAAATTATGTGGTGCAAAGTATAAACCATAATGTAAACTACAGACCATGGTTAGTAGCAATGCTTCAATATGTATTCACCAATTGTAACAAATGTACCACACTAATGAAAGATGTTTAATGGGAGAAAGTATGGGAGAGGGAGGGGAGTATATGGGAGTCCCCCTATATTTTCAATGTAACATTTATGTAATCTAAAGCTCCTTTAAAAGTGAAGAAAAAAAGATGAAGAATAAATAAAATGAATAAAATAACATGCCAAAATTCACACATCCAAATGGGTATTACTTCGGGAAGCAACCAAATCATTTTAACAGTAATCATAACCAACTTGGAAGGCTCACAAGAAGTAAGCCTTACAACATTTAAGTCTAACCTCATTTTTTTAACAGCGACAAAAAAAATAAAATAAAATGGTGCTAAACAGCTTCATTACCTCCTTATTCATCAGACTTAGCTCCAAATGACTTTTTTCCTTTTCCAAAAATCAAATCCACTGTAAGAGGATAAAGGTTTTCAAAATTGAGTTTGTGTGAGAGGATGAGTGTGTGTGTGTGTGTGTGCAGTTTAATGTCTAAAATGTGAATTTCTGAAGCATCTTGAGCAATGGCAGCATTTCCAAAATCTATGTAAGGAAAGAACCTTGAAGCTCATCTTTTTAGATGTCTCTTTCCTGGTGCCTGTTCTAGAAATCAGCCTCATTTCCCCAGAGCTAATCCTTCCTGCCATGTGCTTTTCCTTAGTTGCTTTCACAGTAGGGTGGAAGGGCAGGTAGCAGAGGAGATGGAAAGGAAGATTGCATACTCTCCTTAGGGCTTCAGCTGCTAATAGCTATCTTTATTGAGTTAAGGCATTTGCAGCTCTCTTGAGTTATTAAAAAAAATTTTTAAATGTCTGCTCTCTTATCCTGACACTTATTTCCATTACAACCTCTGTTGGTAGGTCCTGGGTTCATAAACACCAGAAACCTGAAGATTTTGAACAAAATGTGTTCTCTTCTTCCTACTCCTCCCCGCATTTCTTCTGAGTTCTCAGCAACCTCAGCTGTGTCATCAGGCCCAGTATTCCACCCACAAACTGTCCCAGAGAGTCCAAGCAAAAAACAAATCAATAAAAGAAATATTGACTAACCCATATAAAGATTCCAATTCTCTGTACCACATTAGTGGCAGGCATGGTTTGGGGTGATATCAAGTAACAACCTCAAGAATGAAAACAGGTGCTGGCTGTAATCATGACTTTTTGGAGTGACCCTGGGGGCCCGAGAACTCATCCAAAATCTTTAGGAAGCTGTGGGCTGAGGTTACAGCTCCTTCACTAGAAAAGGTCTGGGCAGCGGAAGGAAACTGAAGTCCCAGATGGTCCTGGTGAACTTTGCTGTGAGAGTCCATGCACTACGGTAGCTCGCCTAAACTTTCTTCTCATTTTGCAATTTCCACACAACCCCTTGTTTAGTCTTCGGGGTTTGGACCAAAAAAGTCTGTGTGGGACTGAAAAATGAGAAAAATTTCCACACAATTCCAAATGAGTTAAAAATTAAATGAAAAATAAATATTTTAACTACGAGAAAATGTGGGTAAATATCTAACCATGACAAACTTGAACCAGGATATAGACAGACATGAAATACAAATTACCAAAAGGCATATTAAAAAGCTTACTTCATATGATCAAAAATGGAAATTAAATCCACAAGAAATTACCGTTTTTGCCCCCCAAAATGGCAAAACAATTTTAAACCTAATGGTTACAATGCAATTAGACAGATAAGCTCATAAACTGCTGGTGGCTTATATAAGCTGGTATAACCATTCTGCAAAACAAATCATTAACATATATCAAAAGTCTATAGAAGGAAGCGGATGTGGCTTAAGCAATTGGGCTCCCACCTACCATATAGGAGGTCCAGGGTTCGATTCCTGGGGCCTCCTGGTGAAAGGCAAGCTGGCCCACACAGAGAGCTGGCCCATGCAGAATGCTGGCCCATGCAGGAGTGGTGGCCCACGCAGAGAGCTGGCACAGCAAGATGATGCAACAAAAAGAGACACAGAGGAGAGACAATAAGAGATGCAGCAAACCAAAGAGCTGAGGTGGTGTAAGAGATTGAGCAGCCTCTCTCCCACTCCAGAAGGTCCCAGGATCGGTTCTTGGTGTCGCCTAAAGAGAAGATGAGCAGACACAGAAGAACACACAGAGAGCAGACAGCAAGCACAAAAAAATGTGGGGGAGGGGGAGATATAAATAAATAAATAAATAAATAAGTCTTTTTAAAAGTCTATAGAATCCATACCCATATTTTTAGCAAAACTACTGGTAGAATTTTTTCTCTAAAGAAATAAGAGATATGAACAAAAGATTTGTGCCAAGCTGTTCATCATATTCTTTGTACCTGGAAAACTTGAAAACAATTCAAATATTTAATCACAGGAGCATGTTAAAACACATTAAAGAACACCCACAGAATGATATATTATGCCAACATTAAAACTGTTACTTTTGAAGTTTTTTAACAATGTGACAAAATGTTCAACATATCAACAATTGGTATGTTTAAAAAGTATTCAAAAGTCTGTCTGTTATTTCAAGTTGGTTTAAAAATATTAGCCACAGAGGCTGAAAGAAAATATGCCAAAATATTAATTGTGGTTTTCTCAGACGTTTTTTGTTTTCCAACTCCTCTTTCTTTTTTTTT
>JAQZBX010030571.1:0-26741 GCA_029593785.1 Cabassous unicinctus | reverse complement strand
AAAAAAAAAAAAAAAAACCATGCCAAGTGATAATGCCAACCTTAAAAAGTCACATATTAGGTGATCCATTTATATAACACTGTTGAAATGACAAAATTACAGAGATGAAAACAAATTAGTGTTGCCAGGGATTAGGAATGATGAGCATGTGGTGGGGATCTGAGGAAAGTGGGTAAGATGTAAGGCTTGAATAGTTCTGTACCTTGATTGCATAGTGGTTAGATAAACTGACATCTGTGAAAAAATGGAAAAGAAAGAAGAACTGCACACATTGTATCATTTCAGTTTCCTGGCTTCGATATTGTTGTATAGTCATGTCAGAAGCTATTATTAGTGGAAACTGGGTAAAGGGTATATGGGACATCTCTGTATATCTTTGCAAACACATCTGAATCTATAATTATTTCAAAATAAAAACAAAAAACAATAAATTGCATTGCAATGTACTGCAATGAAATGGTATCAAAATAAAAATACTATTTACAAGAGTATAAAAATTTTAAAATAAATATATCTTTGAATCTGAAAGATGATAAGATGAGTACATCGGTCACTTATTTTAAAAACCTTTCTAAAAGAAAGGAAAAGTAAACAAATGTCGAAGTAAACTGTAAATGGACCACAGCCACAGTAATTGCAAGGTCTCAGTTCTAACCAACTTGATTTATACATTCAATACTATCCCAAGTAAGATGCCAATAGGTTTTTCTGCAACTAAGGAGCAGATTTTAAAAATCATATGGAAATGAAAATGATTTAGAACAGGCAAAAAGTTTTGAAATAAAAGAAATAGATTTGGAAGATGTAAACTAGCTGATATCAAGACATAATTTATTTTTATTTTAATTTTTATATTTAGTAGCAATATTTTTTTTTAGGTTTTTTTATTTTTTTATTTTATAGATACTTAGATTACATAAATGTTACACAAAAATTATAAGGATTCCCATATGCCCCATCTCCCACACCTCCTACAACCTCCCACATAAACATCTTTCATTAGTGTGGCACATTGCCTGCAATGGAAATACACATCCTGGGGCTTTGCCACTAAGCATGGACCATAGTTTACATTGTAGGTCACACTCTGTCCCACACAGTTCTGCATGTTATATGCTGATGTAAAATGGCCTATATCTGTCGTAGTAATGTCACTCAGGATAATTCCAAGTACCAAAAAAAGCCCCTGTATTACAACTGCTTTTCCCTCTCCCTGCCCCAAAAGCATCCAGTGGCCACTGGCTCCACATTAATGTTGTAATTTCTTCCATTGCTTGAATCACAATATGTCTATAACAGAATACCAGGAAATCCACTCTACTCCATAATTCTCCCCCAATCCTGAGGAGTCTGGGATGGTGATGTCCACTTCACCTCCAAGTGAGAGGGGGCTTATATCCCATGGAAAAGATGGATGGGATTATCATGCCTGCAGATGAAGACTCTCTCCATTCCCTGGGATGGCCATTGTCCATCATCATCTTCCCACCATTCGTCCTGGGTGAGTCTATTGAGCTGTAGAGAAGGAGTTGCAACTCCACTGAGATTCTGGGCCCAGCTGGCACATGCACAGCCCAAAGCTCCAGTCTCTGGAAGTACACCTACAAACTCCAGGACCTCATATAGGTTTGAATAGAAGGGACAGATGCACCATGTGCAGGGAAGACATAATTGAGCCCAACTCTGTCACTCTTAGGAGCACAGATTCCAAAGTAGGGCCCACTGATAAGGCACCAAACTCTGGAGCTATCCACCCTGATATAGGGCCTGGGTGTCTCCAGAGCCCCCAGGAACCCCTCTATTTGAGATGATATCCACATTGGAAGCCTATGAGGTCCTTACACTTTCTTTTAAAATTTGTATTTCCTTCAAACTCATTTCTGTTTTGTACTGCAATTTTATTTTAAAGGTCTTATTAACTGCTTTTAAAAATAGTTCTTTTAAGTTTTGGTTAGAACATAAGGTATGGGAATATATCTCAATAAGTTGGCTTTAAAATCTCATAAATATTACTGCAAGAATACCCAGAAATAGCTGCTGTATATAGCAGGGGAAATGGCAACACCATGAGCAGAGGCATTTATGTGTGAGTTTTTGTGTCTGGTTTTTGTTTGTTATTTTTATTGAAATAATGAGAATGCTTTAATAATGATTGAAGTGATGAACACAGAGCACTGTGATTATTGCAAATGGCAGGGATTGTGCACTTTTCCTCAGTTGAATTCTTTATGATTAAGTCTCTATAAAATTGCTTTGTAGAAATAAATAGTGGTGGTTGGGAAAATACACCCAATGTGAGATAGTTGCTACACTTAGTAGTGATATTTTCATGATGCTCGTGCCTAATTTGTAACCACTGTATCACCACAAAGCCAGGAGTTGGTAGAGGCTGATGTATGGGATACCTATATGATGTGACACATGCTTATTTTGAAAGGTCCCAATATTGACAAGATACATAATGTCTCTGTGAGTTCAGGTATGAATTGTAAATTTTATTAAAAATATTTTTTTCAGGCAGAGAGTGTTGATAGTCACTCATGAAGCTTTTGGATTTGCCTATTTCTCTATTCAGGTTTTCCACTTGTTGTACAAATTTAAAAGCTGTGTACATGGGTGCATCGAGATGGATAGCTGTAACCTCGGACTGACCATGCCTTCCGTGACCCTTAAGAGCCACTCCGCCTGATATCTGGGCAATGGTCAAATTGGGTTTTGTGACCTGTTCAGCCTATAGATGGTTTTTCCCTCTTGGTGGTGTGCAGGGCCATCTGGATGCCATTGGGACAGAGTTGGATATTGGGGACTGGGCATCATTTCATTGTGAGGGAGGTGTCAGTCTTGCTTTTTACTCTAAGAATAACTTTCATGTTATTGCAGATGCTTTCATAGAAGTAGAATGTGTCATAACAGCAGTTATTTACACATGGGTGACCAGGTCAGACTCCCTTTCTACATGAGAAAAATCTCAAAGAATTATGAGACTAATCAGAAAAGCTTTCTGTGAATGAAGAACTAGAGCTGGCTAATATTAGAGGACAGATTCATAAAATAATTCACAAAGATCTCAAAATTATTGATTTAAAAGTTGGCTTATTCAAAGATTAAAAATCAGAGAAAAACATTTGGATCTCACTTGTCATTATGCTCTCATTATGTGTAGTTACTATTTTTTAATTATTTTTTTAAAAATTGTACAGAACTTTTTGTACCAACTGCATTCACCATTATATGAAATCATTGAGGCCTCTCATGTTTTGAGACTGAACTTTTCAAAGAAGCTGACAAAATAACTTAAGTTTTCACGTAGTGTGTATTTATCTTTTGAGTAATGCATACCCTCTGGGGATCCCCATGGTGGAGGAGGGGCAAGCCAAATTGTCACCCCAGACAACCAGTGTCAACAGGTGGTCACATTTCCCTGAATCTACATAGAGGAGGTAGCACCTGCTCCTACCGGTGGTTTTAGCCTCCTCTGCAGGGAGTCATTTGAAACCAGGGGCCTGCAGGCAAATTTAGCATTCCTTGAACAGTATTTCCATCCCTGGGCAAGCACAGATATATCTGGTGTCACATGGAATTGGATAGACTGTCTCATACTAAGGTGTAAATAATTTCTCATTTTTGTGATCATTTCTTCTTCAACCCTTGGATGACTGGGACCTGAGCAGCTCCCTTTGCAATCAGGAGGGTTTTTCTAGTAATCATGTTAGGATTGAATCCTAGCTTAATTCACATTTCTTCTGAGTCCACCTCTGACTGGTTTTAGTTATTTGAAATTCCTTGAGAGTAATTTTGACCTAGCATAAGGGTATTGCTAGCCATGTTCCCATTAGACTTAAAAACAGCAGGAATCCATTCTTTTGATTGAGCAGGGAAAGCTCTAATGACCTTGTACATGTTCTGCAATGTCCTTCTGAACATGATTCTCATTTTCCTTCTCTCTCTGTCTCTCCCTCCACCCCTCCTCTCTCTCTTTGGTTGCTTGTTCTGCTGCCTATTAAAGGAGTGGCGTGATGATCAGAATTCTGTATGTTTCTTTGTAGAAATAAATTCCTGATTTGAATTGACCCAGGAATGCAGGAGATGTATTTTTGCTACATCATTTTTCTTTTGTGCTTCTTAATGCATACTCATTAATTGGGATAATCCATAATATTATCTCAAGAGGACTATTGAAAAATTTTTTTGAATTTTCTCACTCCGTAAAATTAAGAATTGGCCTATTGTGGTCTTATTCATTCCAATAAGATGTGAGAAATTCCCAAATAGGAACTTGATAATGCACAATTAAATATGGTGTAAATGAAAATAAAACCATTAAACCAGTAATTTATGTCAGTCTTATAGATTATTGGGTCCAATAGTTAGGGCTGTAATATACACATATGAATTATGCCATCACTGATTTCAATTATGCCAGAATTCTTATTATCATTTAAATGTTTCTTCCTCTGTGGTGTATTTCTTATCATGGATTATATTAAAACTAACCTTGTCTTATACTCTTTCTGTTTTTTTTTTTAAACACATTTTCATTTTATTAGATATGTTACATCCAGTAATCTTCATCTGAAAATACTTACTCACTAATGACTTACAATTTTAAAATAAACCACATTTTTTAATATCGCCCATCCTTTCACACAGATTGTTATGTTTTGGGAAGTTCTCAAGCTCATGTGTAGGAGACAGTTTTTCTAAAGTTTATTTTTCTCTTAAAACAAATTTCACCATGACTTTAGTAGTTGTTTTCATTATAGGCTCTGAGAACCTGGAGGTTAATTTGACATCTTCTGCAATTTGCCATGAAGCAAAGATCACAATTTTTTGAGACTAGGTCACAATGCATGCCTCTATGTGTTCTTAACATTGTCCACTCATGAGGGTATGTGCAACATGATAAAGGGAACATATAAAAAGCCCACAACTTACATTCTACTTAATGGTGAAAGACTGAATGCTTTCCCTCTAATATCAGGAACAAGACAAGGATGCCCACTGTCAACACTCTTATTTGACATTGTTCTTGCCAGAGTATTTAGGCAAGAAAAAATAAATAAATGGCATTTAAATTGGCAGAGAAATAAATCTTTCCTTATTGCAGATGATATGATCTGTGTATAAGATCAACAACCATAAATCAGCAGTGTTTCTGTAAAACTAAAACACAAACTATCTAAGAAAAAGTCTAACCAAGGATTAAAGGACCTTTACACAGAAAATTACAAAACATTGCTAAAAGAAATCAAAGAAGACCTAAATAAAGGGAAGGACCTTCTCTATTCATGCATTAGAACACTAAATATTATTAAGATGTCAATCCTACCCAAAGCAATATATAGATTCAACAAAACCCCATTCACAACCACCAACACTCTTTACAGAAAAGGAAAAGCACATCATCAAATTTATATGGAAAAGTAAAGGACCTCAAATAGCCAAAAACATCTTGAAATAGAAGAATGAAATTGTATGACTCACATTTGCCAATCTTAAGTCTTATTACAAAGTCACTCTAATTAAAAGAGCATGGTAGTGGCACAGGATAGACTTATAGAACAATGGAGTTGAATTAAGAGCTCAGAAATCAGCCATCACATTTATAGCAGAATGATTTTTTACAAAGGGGCATGCAAATGGGAAAAAACAATCTTTTCAACAAATGGTGTTTGGAAAACTGCATCTCCATCTGCCAAAAAAAATAGAACAACAAATACCCCATACATTGTAGAAAAGTCTATTCAAAATGGATTAAAACCTAAATATAAGAGACAGAACTATCAAACTCATAGAAGAAAATTTAGAGAAGCGTCTTTCAGATATTCTGTATAGCAAGTTTCTTAATCTTTAAACTGGAAGCACAGACAACAAAGGAAAAAATAGATGAATGAACCCCAATAAAATAAAAACCTTGCTTCCTAAAAGGATTTTATCATGAAAGTAAAATGACAACTTACAAAATGGGAGAAAATATTAGAAAACCACATGTCTGATAAAGGGTTAATATGTAGACTCTTATAAACAAAACCTTCAATGTAACAACAAAAAGTCAAAAGACCCAATTAGAAAATGGGCAAAAGACTTGAATTGAAATCTCTCTAAGAAAGATATACAAATGGCTAGAAAGCACATAAAATGATGTCCAACATCATTAACTATAAGGAAATTTAAAGCAAAACCACATAGGGATATATAATCTCACTCCCATTAGAATAACTACTGTTTTTGTTTGGTAACAGTGGACCAGGCAATATACCAGAAATGGACTGGCTTTTACAATGGGGACTTATTAATTTAAAAGCTTACAATTCTGAGGCCATAAAGTGTCTGAACCAAGGCACTGAATCAAAACATCATCAGATGCTTTCTCCCCAAGCTGCTGCTGTGAGTGATCAGGCACATCGCAGCATTGGCTCTTCTCTCCCCTCTCCTCTCATCTTCTGGCTAAAGTGGCTTCCCCTTATATTTGGTTCTGTTTATTTCAGCTTCTTGCTCCTGGGGCCTTCTCTCTCAACTTCTGGGCATTTCTTACTGAGCTTCTGTGTGTCTCTCCATGTTTCTCCCATTGATAAAGGTCATCAGGAAGAATATTAACACCAACCCTTGGCGACAGAAAATAATCATAAGACCTTAAGTAAAGTAATTTAAGCAAAAGTTCCCACCTACAATAGAATCAACACAATCCCAATCAAACCCAACAAGCTTCTTTGGACACACAAAAAATGGATTAAGGCTAATGACATAATTTTCTGAGATCCACAAAAGCTTCAAATTTCCAGAGCAGCTATTAAAAAATAGAAATTTACAAGTTTTGGAAAGGATACAGATAAATAAGAACACTCATTCATGGCTGATGGGGATGTAAAATGTTGCAGCCACTGTGGTAAACAGCTTGGTGATTTCTCAAAAAGTTAAGTATAGAATTACCATATGTCCCTGCAATCCCACTATGAAGTATATGCACAAAATATTTTAAAGCAGGGACTCAAAGAGAGTATTTTCACAGTGATATTATTGGTAGCATCATTCACAATTGCCAAAAGATGGAAGCAACAAAAGTTTCCATCAAATAAAGAGTGGATGAATAAAATGTGGTAGATACATACAGTGAAATATGATTCAGTTGTAAAAAAGAAGGAAATTCTGACACAGGCAACAACATGGGTGAAACTTGAAGACATCATGTTGAGTGAACTAAGCCAGACACAAAAGGAAAAATATTGTAGGACCTCAGTAATATGATATAATTAAAATAAGCAAGCTTATAGATTCAGAATCTAGAATACCAGCTACGAGGGGATGGGGCAGTGATAGGGAATGAGAAGTTAAGGCTTAAAATGTACAGGGTTTCTATTCAGAATGATGGAAATGTTTTGTTAATGGATGGTGGCGATGTGAACATAATTATCACACTGAAATATATATCAGAATGTGGTTAAAAGGGGAATTGTTAGGTTGTATATATGGTTACAGAATGAAAAAGTATTCTTTTATTAACCCATGGAACTGAACTTCATAAACAGTGAACCTTACCTTAAACCATGGACTTAGTTAATAGTGTAATTATAAAAATGTGCTTTCAGCAATTGTAACAAATACTTCACCCAAATGCAAGTTGTTGACCATATGGTGGGATATGGGAATTCTGTATTTCATGCATGATTGTTCTGTAAACACATAGCCTATCTAAGAAAAATGGTATTGACATCTAATAAAAGAAAAAAATTTCATGCAAAAAATGAATTAAGTAATTTATAAATTTTAAAAATAGTCACAATATGATGATAATGCCCTAGATCATTAACGGTAAATGCAATTAGAGGTGTGTATATATAGCTCAAGCTTCCTCAGGAAGAAGCCAAAGCTTCATTGGTTGACCAAGGTTTCATGAGCCACTATGATGTTACAGACACTGATATTGCCATGCCCCAAACAGAAAAGTATGTCTGCATTGCTGGGGAACAGATCCATCTTAAAGCTTCCAGATTCTTATTTTATTGATATTTTTGAATCTATATGAACAAAAGGCATATTTATGAATAATGTTTTCTATTGCTGCCATTTGCAGGATAAGTATCATGTAAATTGTGAATCTTGAAACAGTGGATTCTCTTTATCACCTTTTTTATAAAGTTTATTGAACAAGTCACAGTGTGCACAAACAAGGAAACAAGTAAATTGTGGTCAATTGCATAATTGCACCTGAGTCCTCACATTTTTATATCTTTATCTTTTACCATGTGAGGCTATGCAGTTCCTCTCACTAGAGACACATGTTTTTCACCCCATTGATGTTGGTCTTGGCCACTGGCATGTGGGAAGAAGTGAAGGGTATCTGTTTGAACCCAAGTCTTTATTACAAGTTGCCACTAAACTCTCATGTGGACAGTGATACAGCATGAAAATATATGTTCTGAAAAGCCCTCTTGCTGGAGAGGAACAAAAACACTTGGAGAAGAGCTGAACTGAAGCTGTGGCTTGAAGCAAAGCCGAGGTGGAATCAGCAGAGCTATCCCACTTGACCTGAAATATGTGTAAATGAGAAACAAATGGCCATTGAGGTTATAAAAAGAGAAATAGTAACATCAAACTTCCCAAATCTGATGAAAAATATTAATATACAAATTTAAAAAAAAAACAGAAAACAAATCAAAGTAGGTTAAAAATAAAGACCAACTCCTAGGAAAATAATAGCCAAAATATTGAAAGGCAAAGAAAATGATGAAGTTTTGAAAGCAGAAAGAGAAAACAACTTACCATATTCAGAGGAGCATCAAGAAGATTAATGGTTGATATAATCATCAACAATGGACACCAGAAGAGATTAGGTCAACATGTTCAAAGAGTTATAACAAAAGTAACCCAAGATTTTTATATACAGTGTATTTTACAAAAATTGAAGGCAAAATTGATATATGCAAATGTTACTGCTTTCAAAAAATGGACCTTAAGTCCCTTCCCCTCCAGTGTGCAAGGATTTAATGCCTCACTTGCAGTAAAGAGAGTATAGAAAGAACACATGATAAGTTCACAGTGCCGAAATCTTGTCAACACCACCTTAGTTAAGCAAGCAAGATAACATCACCAAAGATAAGTCATATTGACAGCAGGTAAACCCTCATATGATGAGAAAGGCATATCACATCTGTGATACTCTTCCCCCAAATCCTTAAACTCAGTCTAGTAATGAGAAACAAACAGACAAACCCATATTGAGGACAAAATTACTAATCATAATTAGAACTCTTCAATACTGTCAAGGTCATGCAAGACAAAGAAAGGCTGAGAAACTGTCACAGAGTGGAAACTAAAGAGACACGATTAAATGTAACATCACCTCCTGAATCACTTTGAAATCACTTAGCCATAAAAACTCATTTGTATTTAATATTTCCCTCTTTTTGTCAAGGTCTTTTCCAAATGCATGGCTAGTTGGCACTTGGTAATCATCCCTCAGTGCCAGGGAGGCTCATCCCTGGGAGCCATGTCCCATGCTGGTGGAGAGAAGTGCATTTATATGCTGAGTTTGGCTTAGAGAGTTTCCAATTTGAGCAACAAGGGGGTTCTCCGGAAGTAACTCTTGGGCAATATATAATACTAGGCTAAGTTTCAGTTTCAGAAGACAATGTTCATAAGTACAACCATCTATAACAAGGGCCTGGCATAATAGTCTCTCCTCCTTTGATAGGCACTGCCCATGTATTTTGGGGAGTTTTGTCACTCTATTAGAGAATGTAGCTGGACATCCTAGGACAGGTGCTCAATATTCTTTCAGTTATTGTGGGGGTCTCTTCCCACTAAGACAATGTCCCATGACCACTTGAACATATTCATACTCCATACAGGCATGCCCCAGGCTCACCCCTTCGCACACATCCCCTATCACTGATACTCCACACTAGTGGTCCTCCCCTGCAACATCTGTCACCATTCTGCAACCAAAAACTTCTCCGAAAACAAAGCCCAAAAATATACAAATAAAAATAATAATTAAATAGTAATTAAAATAATAAATAAAATTTAAAAATAAAAATATAAAATAATAGAGTATTTTTTCACTGAATCTTTCATCAACATAAGATTTGTTATCTTTTATGTACAGTGACAATTTCTTCCATATGTCCCCAAGGGGTCTTATTTTTTCACTTTATCTTCAAAGAAACTTTAGGTTTCAGAAAAGACACATAGAAAATATAGGGGATTCCCATATACCCAATGCACTCCCCCTCCCACTCTATCATAGTAATGACCTTTTACATGAGCATGGTATATTTGTTACAATTGATGTATATTGTGACAGTTTGATGTAGTTATGAATTCCAAAAACAGATACTGGATTATGTTTGTAAACTGGTCTGTTCTTGTGGGTGTGATTAAGTTATGATTAAAGCTTTGGGCTACATCAGTAAGATATTCAGAGATAAAACTACATGGCAGAACAGAGGAGTTAGTTGGAGTTTTGATGGTAAGTTTTAATGCTGAAGCCTGGGGAAGTAAGCACACAGAGTAGCTTGGTCATGAAGAAGGAGAGAAGGCCCCAGGAAAAGAGACAAGCTCTTCACCTGACAGTTCACAGCTGGCCTTGTGGAGAGAGGCAAAGCCTAGAGAGCCCCACAGTCTACTGCTGACCTTGTGGAGGAAACAGAGGAGCTGAGCCCAGAGAGAAATGGAGCCCCAGGAAGAGAGGAACCCAAGAAGACTGAACTCTTGGCAGTTGTCAGCCTCCATCTTGCCCCATGTGGCAATGGACTTTGGTGCAGGAAGAAACTTATGCTTTATGGCCTGGTAACTGTTAGCTTCTACCCCAAATAAGTACCCTCTATAAAAGCCAACAGATTTCTGCTATTTTGCATCAGCACCCCTTTGGCTGACTAATACATATATATAGAGAGAGAGAGAGAAGCATTTGCATTGTGCACTTTTATAGGTTTCAA
Source organism: Cabassous unicinctus (assembly GCA_029593785.1). NCBI lineage: Eukaryota > Metazoa > Chordata > Mammalia > Cingulata > Chlamyphoridae > Cabassous > Cabassous unicinctus. Next base: position 15,804 of record JAQZBX010030571.1, on the reverse strand, counting down.
CAAAATTTAAAGTGGTCTGTACCAGTCATTGCAAGATCATGCAGAACAATTCCAGTGCCCTAAAAATGCACTATGCTCCATTTTTCTCTTCTCTTCTCTTCTCTTCTCTTCTCTTCTCTTCTCTTCTCTTCTCTTCTCTTCTCTTCTCTTCTCTTCTCTTCTCTTCTCTTCTCTTCTGTCCTGTCCTGTCCTGTCCTATCCTATCCTATCCTATCCTATCCTATCCCATTCTATCCTATCCTTCCCTCTCCCTTGGAAACTGTGGTAACACTTAAGTTTCAATTTTTGAAGAATGTTTCATTCCAGATGTTACATTTATGCATGTCTCAGCAGGATCTCATTGACTGTCACAGTAAACAGTGCCCCAAACAGCAGGGCTCCTGAGGTCTCTAGAGAATTCTAGACACTATAGGCAGGGCAGACAATCTAAGGAATTTGGCACCCTGACAATGAGTCTTATTTTTGAATATATGCTACTCAATGCAACAGTTAGACTCATTTATAATTTCCCTACACATGGATCTTCTGCTTCTTTCATTTCAACCTGTAATTACCACTATATTTATTAAATATATGTCCCAGAGACGTAAATCTTCAGCATCTTCATATGTCAGTTGAGCCCTGAATCTATGCAGATTTGCAACACTTACTCTCCAGTTCATTGGACTCACCCCAGACAAATAAAAGAACAATGATGATGGGCAATGCTCATTCCAAAAAATAGAAAGTATCCACAATTGAAGGCAAGACAGTTCCATCCATCTGCCCCATGCATTCTAAGCCCTCTCTCAATCAGAAACAGAGGGGGCAACACCACTGCAAAATCCACAAGATTGAGGAATTAACAAACTTAAGGAGGGAAGCAATTATTGATTAAAGTAGACATATTCTTGTAATGGAAGGACTTGTATCATTGACATAAAGGCAGTGGCCACCAGAGATTCTGAGGGGAGGGAGATGGAAGAATGGCTGTAACATTGGGCCATTTTTGGGACAGTGGTATTGTCCTGCATGATATTGCAATGATGGATAAGGCCATTATACATTTTGCCAAAACCTATAAAATTGTGTGGGGCAAAGTGTAAACTATAATGTAAACTATACTCCATGGATAGTAGCAATGCTTCAATATGTGTTCATCAATTGTAACAAATGTACCAAACCAATGAAAGATGTTGTTAATGGGGTAAGTGTGAGAGGGTGGGGGTGGGGTATATGGGAATCCCCTATATTTTTCATATAACATTTATGTAATCTCAAGTTCTTTAAAAATTAAAAAATAAATAAAGTAAATAAATGTGACATCACATTCTGGATTGGATGCTTAAACCACAAGAGGATATTATTAGAAAATATTGGTGAAAACTGAAAAATTCTGAAGTTTATTACATAGTATTGTAATGATGTAGTGATGTCGATTTTTCATTTTTGACAAATATATCATGGTTATATAAGATGTTATCATTAGAGATTGCTCATTGAAGGGAACATGGGACTGCTGTATGATCTTTGCAATGTGTACTATTTCTTCTATAATCTAATATTGTTTCAAAATCAAAAATTTTTCTTTAAGAAATAGGGTAAAATAAATATATTCCAAGATTTTAAATAAAATATAGTGCTTTTTTGCAAGACTTCTGCAAGAAATACTAAATGAACTCCTACAGGTGAAAGGAAATGGTGCCAAATAGTAAAAAGAGCACTGGACAGGATTAATAAATGGGTGACTATAAAAGAGTATTGCATGCATTTTCTTTTCTTCTCCTAATTTCTTAAAATGCATAAGGTACCACTATTCAAAATGGACTAATCATAGACTTGAATTTTGTATAAGAATAAGGTCAATGTAAATGATTTCTTTTACTATTTTATGAATTTGCATTTTATCTTCACAGCAAATGGAGGAGGATATGAGTTCATCTTATCTGAGGTAAGTTTGTACATTTATTGGAAGCTGTTTTATTGATGTGGGAAATAGCTATATTCTCTTCTTAATTCAAATTATTTAGGAAAATAGTTCACCTATGATAAGGTATTTAAAGATACTGTCATAATATAATGAACAGAAAATAAAATTGCTTCTCTTAACATTAACAGTCATTTGATTTTCACTTATGTGCAAAAATTCTACAAATCTTCTCTCCATTCTTGACACTGACCTCTGAACTAATGCACAAAACTTTGATGGTACTCATGTCATCTCTTCTATGTCCATTTCTTACATGTGTGCAGTTGTGAAATAGAATTTTCTTGCAAGTATCCCTAATGGTGCTTGAACGAGATCATAAGTTCCTGGGACCTAGGATTTGCTGTTCTGACCCATTCCTGATTCAAGTAGATGTAAGTAAACATATTCCCTCATTATAACTGTGTCTGGGAATGTGGCATAAAAGATAACAAATAGGGTTAGGAGTTGTCCATTAGGTCACTTGCATGTGCTATGTATTGAGGAAACATGAGAGCAATCACCAGTTGCCATGAGGAGATGTCCATCACATTCAGAGTAGGTGGCAGTTTGGAAGAGGTTTTAATTTCCTAATATTTTCCATCTCTGGGCCAGATATGAGCTGGATAAAGGTTTGGAAACAAAATGATGGCAAATCCAGCAGTTGCAGCTTGTCAGTGCATAAGTGACTAGTTCAGATAATGTATGTATAGATTGGGCATCTGTATAAATATCCAAGGAACTGAGATGATGTTTGGATTTAATTTTCCATATAGGCCTTTGGAGAGAAAGAAGGGCAGGCATTGTTAGGTAGGAGAAACTGAGGAGAGAATATGGATGATGAATAATAACAATGGCGGGAAAGAGAGTGGAGGGGCATGAATAGATAACACATTAGGAAGTCAGCAGAGTTCTCTTGCTTCACCAAGGAGAGCACATAGCATGGATACCTCAGTAAGGCCTCCATTTAGGCAAGTTAGGTCATATTAGCATGAATCTTAATTTTGGAGGCAATTTGGGCTTATTGGAAAGGGCCTCACAGATACTTAACATGATAAAATGAGTAATACATTCAAGGAGGGGCATAAATTAAATTACAATTTTACAGGTATCACCAAGCAAGGTTGGGTCACAGGGCAAGCAAACAGGACAGTCTGGAAAATCATGCAGCTTGCTGGGTCTCACTTTTTAAAATAGGACTTAACAGTGTGATTAGTCACTGAAACATTGAGGGTATCTGGGGTTTTTCATGGTTGGTGAGACTTTCCCAGCTTAGGTGTAGTTGGGACTGCTGACAATTGTTTAGGATGCAGGGGTGAGTGATCTCCAACACTTGGACTGAAGGAACTGTTGTCTGAGGTGATGTCCTCTGTAGCAGTGAGCTCCTGGGCTGAAACAGTGTCATCTGGGATGTGGGGTAGGGGTATACTTCCCTGATGGAAACCCACTTGTATTGATGAGGGTCAAGTTTTTTTTTAGCTGTATGGCATCAAAATGAGGCTGAGCTGCTTATAGAATTATTTTCCCTTTGGGTATTTTATTTAGCACTCAGAATCTTCTTCACATTCATCCCAGTTAAAAAGCAAAATCATTCACCTTCCTGCTGATCCTACTTTAACTCAAGTCATAATCAGTTTTAGGCATAAAGCTTAATCTACTCTCAAAATCAAGTTTTACCAATTTGATGTTATGACTACAGCAAGCAAATTTTGTTGATGAATGTGTTGAATAGTTTTTACTCTCTGTTGTTACAAATTAATATCCTTTCCTTTAAAAAATGTTAGACATTTTTGGTGTTGAATTTGATTTTCATCAGAGAATAATGGTAAAATGTTCTGTATCTTTAAAATCAAATTAAAAAGTCCAAAGCCATAGGATATCTGGTGGCATTCTACTATCACAGGCTTCATTCATAGGCCATGGGATGTGGAGAGCTGAGCTCCCTTTGGCACAATGTACACTGCCACTCATGACTTCTTCAGTACAATGGTGTTTTTTTAAAAATAATTTAAAAAAATTTTTTAAAGATACATAGATTATACAAATGTCACATAAAAAATATAGGGGATTACCATATGCCCTGCTCCCCACACCTCCCATAATTTGCCACATTAGCAACATCCTTTACTAGTGAGGTACATTCATTGCAATTTATTAACACATTTTAGAGCATTGCCACTAAGCATGGATTAAAGTTTACATTGTAGTTTACACTCTCTCTCACCCAATTCTGTAGGTTATGGCAAGATTTATAATGGCCTCTATCTGTCATTGCAATGTTATTCAGGACAATTCCCAAGTCCCAAAAATGCCCATGCATTACACCTGTTTTTCCCTCTCCCTACCCTCAGAACCTCCAGTGGCCACTGCCTCCACATCAGTGATATAATTTCTTCCATTGCTAGAATCACAATAATTCTATGGTACAATACCAGTAAGTATAATTTAGTCCATCATTCATTCCCCAAACGTGAGGATTCTGAGATGGTGATGTTCACTCCACCTCTAATTGAGATGGGACTATGACCCCATGTGGCTGATGGATGGGACTCTCTTGCTTGGAGTTACAGACACTCTTGTTTCTCTGGTACGGTAGTTGTCCATCATCACCTCAATTTAGTTGTCTGGGGTGAGACCAATGAAATGGAGAGTAGGTGTTGCAACTCCGTTGAGATTCAGCTGACACATGGAGAGGTCAAATAATTAAGTCTCTTGTATGTACATCTATCAACTTTAGTACTATATATAGGTTCAAATAGAAGGATACAAGAGCCATGTATATAAAAAAAAAAGAGCCATGTATAGGGAAATCACAACTGAATCCAACTCTGTCACTCTGGAGAGCATAAATTCCACAGTAGGGCCCCCTGCCAAGGAACCAAACTCATGAACTATCTGCCCTGACTATAATGTCTGGATTCATCCAGAATCCTCAGGAGCCCCACTATTTGAGGTAGAATCTACTTTGTCAGTCAAAGAAATCCTTCTGGGATGTACATAAGTGTTATCTCTGGAATGACCTCCCAACACACTTTGAAGTCTCTCAGCCATATAAACTCATTTGTCTTTACCTTTTCCCCCTTTGGGGGAAAGTCTATTTCGAGTTGCATTTCTATTTGGTACTTGGCAGTAATCCCTCAATGTCAGGGATGCTTATCCCTGGGAGTCTTGTCCCATGCTTGGGGGAAGATAATGTAGTTTTATGCTGAGTTTGGCTTAGAGAGAGGCCGCATTTGAGCAACAAGGAGACCCAAGGAGGCACTCTTAGGGTACCCTATAATAGTAGGGTAAGTTTCATTTTCAAGAGTAAAGGTTTATATGCACGGTCATCAATATCTAGGGCCCATCACTTGACCATACTCCTTCACTAGTCATTTCCTGTACTCACAGGATTCTTCTTGATCTATTAGAGAATGTGGCAGAGCTTCCCACGTTGGGAATTTGATATTCCTTCGGTTACTGTGTGAATCTCCACCTACTCTGACAATGTCCCATGAACAACTGAACATATTTATATATCTATTTTTAATAATATATATTTTTTTATTTTTTAAAAGATACTTAGATTACATAAATGCTACACAAAAATTATAGGGATTCCCATAAGCCCCACCTCCCATGCCTCACACAACCTCACACATAAACATCTTTCATTAGTGTGGCACATCACCTGCAAAGGATATACACATCCTGGGGCTTTGCTACTAATCATGGACCATAGTTCACATTGTAGACCACACTCTCTCCCACACAGTTCTGCAAGCTGTATGCTGATATAAAATGGCCTATATCTGTCATTGCAATATCACTCAGGATAAATCCCAAGTCCCCAGAAAGCCCCTGAAATACAACTTCTTTTCCCTCTCCCTGCCACCAAAGCATCCAGTGGCCACTGGTTCCACATTAATGTGGTAATTTCTTCAATTGCTTGAATCACAATATGTCTATAACAGAATACTAGTAAGCCCACTCTAGTCCATAGCTCTTCCCCCAATCCTAGGAGTCTGGGATGGTGATGTCCACTCCACCTCCAAGTGAGAAGGGGCTTCTATCCCATGGATAAAATGGATGAGATTATCCTTCCTGCAGCTGCAGACTCTCTCCATTCCCTGGGATGGCTTTTATCACTGCAATATTTGATATCCAGTCTGTACCATGGCACCTTCCCCTTCTCACTCCCCAGTGTCCCACTATTTTTCATTTAATTTTCAAAGAAGTTTTAGGTCACAGCAAAGTCACACACAGAATACAAGAAACTCTCATATACCCAACCTCCTCACACTTTCATCACCCCATAGTAAAACCTTTTTGTATGTGGATAGTTATAACTGATATACAGAGAGTGAAAAATAGCTACTAAACATTGTTGATGGTTTACAGTATTGTTTACATTTTAGATAGTATAGTTTTCTAAATTTTCATGATATTTTCCATGTCCTGTGTCCATCACTGTAAGGCAATGGAAAACATTTACTCTGACCAGTAAATACCCCCTGTTTAATCTATTCTGTTCCTCCCTCCCCATCCCCCTGGGGCCCATGACGACCCACTGGCTTGACTCCTTGGATGACAAGATTCATAGTTACATGCAACAAGAGGTCTTGATGCACTGATTTGTCCTCCCCTGTTAGGAACTGCCCTTGTTCTTAAGAGATGCCCACCTGTCTATTTCTGAGTGAATCGATCCTCCCAAAGATGGGAGTCCATCTCCTGCCTGCTTATTGTGTGGGTCTCCACCCACTGATACAACACATTATGACAGGATGAACACTCACACACTCTCTAGACGCTTGCTCCAGATGCGCCCTCTCCGGAAGTCCTCTCCAACCAACACCCTAAACCAATGACACTTCCTTGTCATATTGCCCTATGAGCATTGCCACCTCTGTATATGTATGCCCTGATGAGCTTCCTCTTTTGTACCCCTGTCTCTGACAACCCACACCAATGATCTCCCCCTGCCACAGTTGTAACCCTTCTGTGATCCAAAACTTCTTCAGAAAAAAACAACAGCCAAGTACAATTAATAAGAAAGTGAAATAATGATAGTTTTAAAATTAAGAAATGAAATACAAATTTTTTAAAAAAAATAAAAATTTGGGGTAATAAAAATAATGGAAAAACATTTAAATACTTTTGACATTTTTCCTTTCTTCACTCTAAGGCTTGTTGTCCTATATGTACAGTAACATTATCTTCTGTTTACTCCCCCAGTGTTTTAGTTTTTCATTTTGAATTTATTTTTTTCATTTTGTCCTCAAAGAATGTTTAGGTTACAGAAAAGTCATGTACTGAATACAAGGGTCTCCCATATACCCAACATCTTCCCCCTTTTCCGCCTTCCCCTATTGTATTAGTAAGCCAAAGGGGTTTTGATGCAAAATACCAGAATTCTGTTGGTGTTTATAAGTGGTATTTATTTAGGGTAGAATCTTAGTTACCAGGCCATAAAGCATAAGTTTCTTCCCTCACCAAAGTCTGTTGCCACCTGTTGGAGCAATACAGCTGCTGACATTTGCCAGGGTTCAGGCTTCTTGGGTTCCTCTCTTCCTGGGATTCCATTTCTCTCTGGGCTCAGCTCCTCTGTTTCCTCCACAAGATCAGCAGTAGATTATGAGGCTCTCTAGGCTTTGCCTCTCTCCACAAGGCCAGCTGTAGACTATCAGGTGAACAGTTTGTCTCTTTTCCTGGGGCCTTCTTTCCTTCCTAATGACCAAGCTCCTCTGTGTGCTTACTTCCCAGGACTCCAGCTCAAAACTCAGCATAAAAACCCAAACTCAAAACTCCAACTAACTCCTTTGCTCTGCCATGTAGTTTTATATCTGAGTCCCTGCTCACCAAGGGGTGGGGACTCAGTGTCCTACTCACATGGCCCAATCAAAGCTCTAATCACAACTTAATCATGCCCAGAACAACAGACTAGTTTACAAGCATAATCCAATATCTATTTTTGGAATTCATAACTATATCAAACTGCCACACCTTTTAATAACATTTTATATGTGTATGGTATGTTTGTTACAACTGATGTACAAATACTGAAACATAGGTACCAACCATGGTAAATGGCTTACATTATGGTTTACATTTTGTACCATAAATTTTTATAAATTTTGATGCAATTCAACATGACCTGTATTCTCAAAGCAAGATTATGTAGAACACTTCCATCTCTGCCAAAATGTCCCCAGTTCCATCTATTCTATTCCTCCCTTCCCCACCCCTCAGGACCCATGGCAACCACCAGGCTTCACTCCTTGAAGGAAAAAGCTCATAATTATTTGCAACAACACTGAGGACTTGACACTGGTCTGATCTCCCTTATTAGGCACTGCCCATGCTCTCGAAAGACTCCTGCCCCTCTACTTGAGAACATAGCAGGCCTCCCCAGGATAGAAATCCACCACCTTGCCACTCATTTTGTGTGTCTCCACCCAGTGTTAGAACAGGCTATGACAAGATGAACACTCACACACTGCCCCAGGTGCACCCTGTCCCAAATCCCCCTATCCTACACCCTAAATTAGCAACACTCACTTGCAATATTGCCAAAAGAGCTTTCCCAACATTATAGTTTCAATCATGTACCCACCAATCCCAAAAGTTTTTAATTTTGAGGAGATCCCATTTATCTATTTTTTCTTTCATTGCTTGTGCTTTGGGTATAAAGTTCATGAAACCATTTCCAATACAAGTTAATATAGAAGCTTCCCTACATTATCTTCCAAGTTCTTTATGATCTTAGATCTTATATTTAGATCTTTGATCCATCTTCAGTTTATTTTTGTATAAGGTTTGAGATGGTATTCATCTCTCATTCTTTTGGATATGGATATCCAGTTGTCCAAGCACCATTTTGTTGAAGAGGCCATTCTCTCCCAGTTGGATGGGCTTCGTGGCCCTGTCAAATATCAGTTGACTGTATATGCAAGGATTATATCATAAATCTCAATTTGGTTCCATTGGTCAGTATGTCTATCCTTGTGCCAAAACCATACACTTTTGCCCACTGTATATTTGTAATATATGTTCTAAAGTCAGATAGTGTGATTCCTCTGATTTCGTTTTTCTTTTTCAGGCTATTCAGGGCCTCTTGCACTTCCAAATAAATTTTGTAGTTAGTTTTTCCAATTCAGTAAAAAATGCTTTGGTGATTTTTAGTGGAATTGCATTAAATCTGTAGATCAGTTTGGTAGGATAGACATCTTAATGATGTTTAATCTTCCTATCCATGAACAAGGAATATTCTTCCACTTCCTTAAGTCTTCTTTGATTTACTTTAACAGTTCTGTGTAATTTCCTGTGTACAAGTCATGTACATCCTTAGTTAAATATATTCCTAGGAATTTGATTTTCTCAGTTGCTTTTGTAAATCGGATTTTTTTCTTGATTTCCTCCTCAGATTGCTCATTATTGATGTACAGAAATGGTACTGATTTTTGCACATTGATCTTATAACCTGTGAACTTCCTTAACTCATTTATATGCTCTAGAAGTCTTGTTGTAGATTTCTCAGAGCTTTCTATGTATATTATCATGTACTCTTCAAATAGTGAAATTTTTACTTCTTCCTTTTCAATTTGGATGCCTTTTATATCTTTTTCTTGCCTTAGTGCTCAAGCAAGTTCTTCTAACACTATATTAAATAGAAGCAGTGAAAGTGGGCATCTTTTTCTTTTTCCCAATATTGGAGGGAAAAGCTTTAGAATTTCATCATTGATATAATGTTAGCTGTGGGTTTTTCATATATACCCTTTATCATGTCAAGGAAGTTTCCTTCTATTCCTATCTTATGTAGTGGTTTTATCAGGAATGTTTGCTGTATTTTGTCAAATGCTTTTTCTGCACCTATAGAGATGATCATGTGTTGTTGTTTTTTTCTTTCTATCTGTTTTTGTGGTGTATTACATTGATTTTCTTATGTTGAACCACCCTTGCATACCTGGGATGAAACCCACTTTGTCATGGTGTATAATTCATTTGATGCAATGTTTAATATGGTTAGCAAGTATTTTGTTGAGGGTTTTAGCATCTAGTTTCCTTAGAGATTGGTCTATAGTTTTCCTTTCTTGTGGCATCTGTTTGACTTTGGTATTAGAGTGATGGTGGCATCATAGAATGAGTTAGGCAATGGTCCCTCTACTTGTATTTTTTGGAAGAGTTCAAGGAGGATTGGTGTTAGTTCTTTCCCAAATGTTTGGTAGAATACACCTGTGAAGTCATCTGATCTTGGGCTCTCCTTACTTGGGAAACTTTGATGACTAACTCTATCTCATTACTTGTGATTAGTCTGTTGAGTTCATCAATTTCTTCTTTTGACAATGTAGGCTGCTTGGGTGTTTTTAGGAATTTGTCCATTTCACTAAATTATCCATCTTGTTGGCTTATAATTTTTCAGAGAATCCTCTTATGATACTCTTTATTTCTGTGGGGTCAGTAGTGTTATCCCCTTCCTTATTTCTTATTTTATGTATTTGTATCTTCTCTTTTTTTTTCTTTGTTAATCTAGGTAAGGGTTTGTCAATTTTATTAATCTTCTTGAAGAACCTGCTTTTGGTTTTGTTTATTTTTTTTCTAGTGCTTTCTTATTTTCAATTTCATTTAGTTCTACTCTAATCTTTGTTATTTCTTTTTTTCTACTTTCTTTGGGATTAGTTTGCTATTCATTTTCTAATTCCTCCAGGTGTGCAGTTAGGTTTTTGATTTTAGCTGTTTCTTCTCTTTTAATATAGGCATTTATGGCTATGGATTTCCCCCTCAGTACTGCTTTTGCTGTATCTCATAGGTTTTAATACATTGTATTGTCATTTTCACTCATTTTAAAGAAGTTACTGATTTCTTTTCATATTTCCTCCTTGACCGGCTTTTTCTAAGAATTTTTTGTTTAACTTCCATATTCTTTGTGCCTAATCTGGTTCTCTGCCCTTTATTAATTTCCAGCTTTATTCCATTTTGGTTGGAGAAATTACTTTTTATAATTTCAGTCTTTCTGAATTCATTGAGTGTTTTTCTGTAGCCTAGCTTGTGGTTTATCCTGGAGAATGATCTGTGTGCACTTGAGAAGAATGTATGTCCTGTTATATTTGTGTGTAATGTTCTGTATATGTCTCTTAGGTCCAGGTACTCTAATGTACTATTGAAACTCTTCTTTTTTTATTGATTCTCTGTCAAGATATTCTGCCTGATGGTGATAATGGTGTCCCATTATCACCATTAAAGTTCCTCACTGTAACTGTAGAGGCTTCTATTTCTCCACTTAGTTTTTCCAGGGTTTGCCTCAAGTGTTCTGATGCATTCCAGTTCGGTGCATAAGTATTTTTGTATATATAGAATGAAATAAAAGTCTGGAATGGCAAGAAGAGCAGAAGAGAAAAGAGAGCAAGAATAAAGTAAAAAAAAAATGAAGAGGAAAAAGGAGAAAGAGAAATAAAAGCAAGAAAAATTTGATACCAAATAAAAGACGTAGAATAAAAGAACAATGGAAAACAAAAGTTATAAAGATGGAAGAGAGAAAAGAAATAGCATAGATAGAGTAAATCAGTAAACAAAAGTAAGAGAAAAGGAAAACAAACAAGAAGGAAAAAAAAGGATGGGGATACACAATAAACAATAATCAAGACAGGAATGACTCATTTTTAAAAAGGAGACAGAAGAAAAAATTAAATATCAAAAATAAACTCAAGAAAACAGCCTTCTTTCTTAGACCCCTAAGGATCTTCTCAGGCTTGTTGTGTTCATCAATCACTAATCCTGCAATCTGCCCTCTGCAGGTTTTGAACTGAGTTTTAGAGAGCAAAATAAAAGAATTTAAAAAAGGAATTTTTTTTTTTTTGGAAAATATATGAGATCCAAGAAAAGCTAATACAAAAGAGGATATCTATATATTCCCTGTCATTAAACTTCAGCTAGATGCCCAATAACCTGTGGATCACTTCTCCAGGAAGAGCTGGGGATCATACCAGGGAATTTATATATTTTAGGCAGGAGTTCTTCCACTGAGCTATTCTGCCTCCTTAGGAAAATTAGCCTTTCAGAAAGCTATCCACTTCTTTTCCCTTTGCCAGGTTAGAGTCACTGCAGTCCACTGAAGTTGTGCTGATCAGCCTCCTGTCTCTGCCTCCTCTCTGATGTAATTCCTCTCTTTACCTTGGTGGCTGGCATGCTGGCCCACTTGAGGAGATCCTCCTCTCCTCTTTCTGCCAATGGTCCTTGTCAGGGACAATTCTGGTATTCAAGGAGGGCCCAATTGGCAAAACACACTACAAAGAAATCACTCTGCACCTTCCCAGGACTGTATTCCTTGCAGGGAATCTACCATCACATTCTTGTTTGGAGCAGGGGGCCAGGGGTTCAATCTAATCTATCCACCCTGAGGTCAGGGTATGTGTGCTGTTTCCTGCCACTGAGGTGAGCAACCAATGATTTTCCCCTGCCTTCCTTACAAAGGAGGAAATTATCTGCACTCTTTCCAGTTAGATACAATTCCCCAGGAGTTTTACCCTCATGTAATATGTTGGGAGTGGGGAGGGGAGCCTTATCAGCAGCTGGGAGTTTTAATAATTCACGATTACTTGTTTTGACTACTTCATCTCTCTGACCCTCATTCTTCTTGGAGTTGTGAAGCATTGAACTGATTTGCTGTACCCCAAAAAGGTCCCCAAGGCAGCCCCTATCTCTTTCTCTGTTGTTTTAGTGAGAGCTGAGCCTTATCTGACTAACGTATTGGCCATGTTCCCACAATTCTCCCACAATGTACTTTTGCTAAGAGAGTTACAAAGCAGCTTTATGATGGGCAGGACTTAAGTTGGTATAATTGTTTTTCATATTATACATAATAAGTTTTGGCATAATAGTATGATAAATAATTGATCAACAAAATAAAGCTAACATAATTTACATCATTTGATTATTATACAAAAATAGGCACATCTTTTTTTAACACAGTATTAATAGTACCTCATTTTTTAAAAATTGTTAATTAATAAAATAATTAGTATTGGAGTTGAAATGACTGTGTGAGGGAAGAAAAGTATAAAAAAAATGCTAAAGCCAAAAAACAATATGAATTTAGAACAATTTGTAATTTTAAAAAAAGCAGCTAAATGAAATAGGGAGAAATATTACACTTTCAATGGCAGGATATGCTGTTATACTTTAAGGGGATTGGGTCTACTTTACAACTAAGGACTTTAAAATATTTAATGACAATTCTATTAGTATTAATTAAAATAGTCATTTTCTAGACAACAAGTTGTCAGATATATTGGACTTATCAAAAAGATGAATTTCCTAAGATATTTTTATAAAAATTCCTATCTCTTTAATTCTAGAAACATCATCATAGAAATTGAAAAAGGCAAATAATTTGAGTAGAAACATCTTTTCTTTACATATAAAGGTAAAACATGGTATTTTGAAAACAAACTTGATTAGAAAATGAAATAAGCTAAATGGACAGTTTACTATAAAATGTTTAAAATCTTAATTAAGGTGGCAATTTCAGAAACTCTAAATAATAAAACCAAATTTGGAAACATCTATCTTTGAAACAGGGAGTGGGGTGGTGAAAGAATTGAGCTAAACATCATTGCTGTAATAAGCTTAGCTTCCCCCTCACAGCTCTGACTGGGATCCCAACATTCTTTGAAAACAAGGGTGTTTCAGACTAAGATGGCACCTGTGTCTGCTCCTCATTCTCCTCCTTACTATTGCTGCCAAAAGTGAGGAATGGGCTGGGAGTGGGTGCTTTGTCTATATAAAAAATATGGCAGTATTCTAAGAAGTGCATTTTTATTTCTCCTGTTCTCTGTTCTGATTCCTTAGTGTTAATAATCTTGTCTGAGAAAACAGGGAATTCTGTGCAAGTGATCTCTACTGTGGCCTTCATTATTTCCAAGGCAAAGTGCCATAGGTAGTTTACCAGAATGTATATATTGATATATTTTCAGACCAGCTCAAATGCCTTCCCAGAAGTTATGTATTTGCAGGAATGGTGTTCCCAGGGCAGCCAGCACTCTCAGCCAGAGGGAGTCTCTAAGAATCACACCCATGGGCCTCCTGTCTTCAGTGACTTTCAAAGGAGAGAAATATGGCTTTAGGGATCCCTAGCTATTGGTATGGAGCCTCCTGTAAAAAGCCTGTTTCCAATAGGCAGTGGGGTTTTAACACCCTATTTTTGAAAACTGAAATGTCACTCTTATTCTTACCATAATATCAACATCAAAAGTACTTATAAGTTTAATGATATTATCTACAGCAAATGCTTTAAAGTTAACAGTGCATATAATTTTAAAATTAGTCCTATGAAGTAAAGCAAACTCATGATTTTAAGCAGTCATCTAAAGTTCCAAACAAGGTGATCTAAAATAATAAATTATGTTCTTGGAACCCTGAACCTGCATCAGCTGAATCCCATTTGAGAGAAGAGAAAGTAACCAGAAAAACAAGAAAACTTACCAGCCTTTGGGGTGTTAGCAGTTGATTCTGGAAAAATATTAAACACTTTGTTCATTTTCTTGCTGTCTGCTTCTCTGGGTTGATCATCTGAGCAAGGATCAGGTAATTGTTAGTAAGTGGTAGGAAAAATGGATGCAGACAAAATAAATAAAGCAACAATATCTGATTATCTCCACCTCAGTTATAATAGGAGGATGGCTGCCTGCAAATGATCTAAAAATAAGCAAGACCTATAAGGAAAGAAAGACATGAAAAACAAAATTTATCATTTTTCCTTCACATTTAAAAAATGTGGGGAAGCGGATGTGGCTCAATCGATGGGGCTCCCGTTTACCATATGGGAGTCCCAGGGTTTGATTCCCGGGGCCTCCTGGTGACGGCCAGCCCGCGCGGCGTGGTGAGCTGATGCAGCAGGACGAACCAACAAAGGGAGACAAGCAGACACAGAAAAACGCACAGCAAATGGACACAGCGAGCACAAACAGCAAGGGGGGATAAATAAATAAATAAAATCTTTAAAAAAAAAAAAGTGAGCTCAACAGGTGTTTAAATAGTGCAAATTTCAGCTATTATTCTAACATATAAAATTTAGAGTTTCAAATCCCTAAGTTAGCAATTTCAATTTAGAGGAAAAAAATTTCTGCATCTCTCCAAATGTTCAGGCCATGCTACATTTTGTCCTCATTTACTAGTGTCTCAGAAGGTAACCATATTTTGGCCCCACTTAAAAATTTGCTAACTGCATTCCTAGAATGTTTCATTTGCATAGATTCCCTGCAGGAGAAAACAATAATGGAGATGAAAAGTACTCTGGTGTCCAAGAAGCTTCATGAGGGCTGCTGCCTGGGAGGTACATCTTGCTCTGCTCCAGCTCTGCACAGCATGCTTGCAAAGGGCTGCTCTTGTGCAGCTGGGGTGTCCTTCTGAGTAGGTCAACTTTGTCTACCAGGAGGGAAAGACTGTGGAAGGCAGTGATGAAGCTTCAGCCATTTGTCTGTGCCTTAGGAACCCAGTAAAAGTAACATTTCCAGTTTTACTTGTGCTCCAGAGAGCATGGAGGAAAAATACCATGCAGGTAGACTGGCTTGGAACACCATTCCCTAAAATACTGCTCCAAGCTGCCATCCTGGCTGTCCATGTGCTGAAGAGGGTCTGGCTTCATTTTTTATTGTTTGTATTAAATAAATTAAAATTATTTATTACTATTGTAAAAGAAACACAAATATTATAAAGTAAAATTGATTATATTTATATTGGAATGATTTGAAATAATGTTCACTGAATCTGACATCCTGATTCCATAAGTCACTCAATTGTGTGATGTTTCATTTGATGGCACTGCACTAATATTTTCTTATCAAATACTGGGGAAATAAACAATGCTGCTTACAAAAAAAAAAAAA
>JAQZBX010030570.1:0-26764 GCA_029593785.1 Cabassous unicinctus | reverse complement strand
AATAACCACATCAAGATAAACAGATGCACACACACACACACACACACAAGCCATACTAAGAAACAAGAAGACATGGCCCAGTTTAACGAACAAACTAAAAAAAACAGGAGGAGATGCAGAACATGGAACAGCCAGCTGTCTAAACAAATATCATGAATCAACATAATGAAGTGAAGGAAGAGATAAAGGATATTAAGAAGACACTGGGGGAACATACTGAAAAAATTGTAAACATAAATAAAAAGGTAACAGATATGATGGTGATACAAGAAATCAAAAATACACTTGAAGCACATAACTGCAAGATTTGAATAGACAGAAGAAAGAATTAGTGATGTTAAAGACAGTACATCTCAAATCAAACAGATAGTAGAACAGATAGATAAAAAGATAGAAAAAAATCAGCAGGGACTTAGGGGCTTGAATCACTGCATGAAACAGGCAAATATATGCACTACAGGCATCCCAGAGGGAGAAGAGAAGGGAAAGGGGGCAGAAGGTGTGTTGGAGGAAATAATGGATGAAAATCTCCCAACTCTTTTGAGGGAGATGGACACTCATGTCCAGGAAGCACAGCGCACCCCAAATAGTATACATCTTAACAGGCCTACTCCAAGACACATACAAGTCAAATTGTCCAATGCTCAAGACAAAGAGAGAGTACTGAAAGCAGCAAGAGAAAAGAGATCCATCTCATACAAGGGAAGTTTGATAAGATTAAGTGCTGATTTCTCATCTGAAACCATTGAGGCAAGAAGGCTGTGGTGTGGTATGACATAGTTAAAGTGTTAAAAGAAAAAAACTTCCCACCAAGAATTCTCTATTCAGCAAAGCTGGCATTCAAAAATGAGGAAGAGTTCAAAATATTCACAGATAAACAGAAATCAAGAGAGTTCATCAACAAGAAACCTGCCCTTCTAGAAATATTAAAGGGAGTTCTCTACATTAAAAGGAAAAAAACAAGGGAGAGAGGGTTGGAGAAGAGTGTAGAAAAGAAGATTATTGGTAAGAATAACTAAAAAGGTAAAAAGAGAAATAAAAACAACATATGACATACATAAACC
The DNA here is from genome assembly GCA_029593785.1 of Cabassous unicinctus. Taxonomy (NCBI): domain Eukaryota; kingdom Metazoa; phylum Chordata; class Mammalia; order Cingulata; family Chlamyphoridae; genus Cabassous; species Cabassous unicinctus. The sequence goes on along the minus strand of JAQZBX010030570.1, from coordinate 25,700 downwards.
TAAAGAAAATATGGCTAATGCAAGGAATTCACAGTAATAACATTGATTGTTAATGGAGTAAACTCTCCAATCAAGAGACACAGATTGGCAGAATGGATAAAGAAATATGACCCATCTATATACTGTCTACAAGAAACTCACCTTAGACCTGGGGTGCAAGGAGGTTGAAAGTTAGTGGTTGGAAAACAATTTTATGTGCAAACAATAACCAAAAAAGAACAGGAATAGCTATACTAATATTGGACAAAATAGCCTAAATACAAAACTATTGTAAGAGACAAAGAAGGTCACTATATATTAATCTTAACCAACCTTAATCAAAACAAATAAAATTCTTTTTCCACAAACCTCCTACAACTTTGTATATCCATTCAGGCTTTGTCTTACACATTCTTGTTTCTCATTCTGCAGCAGCCAGCCATTTTACTTTAGAACAAAACTGCTCTGTTTCCTTAACAAAAACACATTTTGCATGACTTATATATATTTCAGTTACCAAAAAACCTTGGAAACTGTCATCAAGCCAACATCCTACAAACACAATTATTCTTCAAATAAAATTCATCTGAATAATAACTCAATTTGCTTAAATACAAATTTACATTTTTCATCATATTAAAGATCTATTAGATATGCTAGCTTATTTTATCAGCTTATTTATCTAAATTTTATAAATTTAGAGAGAACATACCCAAGTAGAATAAAATTGTATGCTTGTATTGTACTTAACTTTGATAAGTCAGAAAGCATAGCTCTTTTTATTTAACTAACAATATTAAACTAGTCCCATTTGTGAAAGATTTATCGGAATTTTGTGAACTTGAATATTTTTTAAACATGTGAGTTTAGTTCTACAAATATATATATTTTTTTCATTTAAAAATATAAAAATTTGGTTTCCTTAATTTCTAGGACTTTAGGAGTGTATACATATGTGCTTCTCTATCTTTAAGCCAATTTGAGTAGAGCTCTTTAAAGGAATTTTATAAATTAATTTGGTAATACCATCCAGAGATAAGAAAATATCATACATCAAACATACAAACAGAGCTTCCAGCTTCAATTAAAAAATTTTCAGCTCTGAGTTAGATGTGAAAACATATAAACACTGAAAACATAGATATACAAAACTCACTAGTTTATATAAGCTATGCTTCAAGTCTTGCTATTTCTTTTTCATTTATTTATTTATTTATTTTTAGAAGAAAATCTTTATTTCAACTGTTTTCATGCCGATATTACTCTTTGTTTTCAAAGTAACAAAGAATATAAACTCATCTGCTTCACAGTTTTGCCTGTTGCCAGACCTAGACTGGCTGCTTCTCTAATCACCCACTATGGTAACACTGCGCTAGTCACAGATCCAGTGCTGAGAATGATCAACATTGCTGCCTTTATGGAAGTTTAACATGGAAATTGGTGGTGGATGCCTTTTCAAAACCTAGAACAAACTTTTACCTGATTAAACAATAACAAATTAAACAGTTATTCAATAGGACCTATGCTAACACTGAGCCTGAATGCTAACACTGAGACAATGTTTTCAGTTGTCGTCATTACAGGCATCCCTGTAATAGCATCCTCTCCTGGAGTAAAGCTGGACCAATGACCCTTTTACTTCTTTCTTCAGTCACAGCAGGAACTTGAAAAGTCTTCCTATTTCTTAAAAAATTGAGTACCAATTAAAATAGGCATCCCATTTGACCTGTTTAGTTTGGAAGCCCTTTTCCTTGAGTGCACCTTTGAGATGAGTTAAGTTTGCCTAATTGGACTGTTCCCCATAATAGCCACAGCAACTCTAGGTTGTACGATTTTGCCATTTTGTTAGATAGGCATAGCTTACAGCCCACCCCCACCCCCAATTTTTGAACATACAATACACCAGGGTTTCAGAGGATAGAGAATGAAAGTTTTTAGAGTTTTGAGTATTCCACCTTTGTTCTTTCACTTCTTACCTTGTGCACGGGCCAAAGAAACCAGCAGTAGCAAAAATAAAACTGTGAACGATACCAAAAGTCTAGGAACTTGGGCTCAAAATGTAAGCCTTCTCTTGTATAAAGCTGACTCTCTAACCTTTGGACTAAGAGCTAGTGAGATCAGAGACCTCAAACACAAAGAGAGTAGAGCTTGCATCTGAGAAAGGCTCACTCACGACTTTGAAGACAGCAAGGAGGACAGAGAACTCAAAGGGGCGAAGCAGGTGCCCTCACCTGCTTTTCTCATTGTCTCCAGAGTCGTCAGGACTCATCTTCAGAGCCTGTTCTCATTGCCAAAACTAATAAAAGAAAAACTTTTAGTGCAATTTAGGCTCTCACAGCTTGATTGAGCAATTCATGAACCCATTCAGCATCCCATTCAGAAAGCTGAAGGGAGCTCCTGCACTGGATTTTACAGGAAGCGCCCTTATAGCTGGCACCAAGCAAGTCCATAACATAGTCTCACACAAATTTCTGGTTATTGCTTGTTCCGAAACCATTGTTTTTCTCAATTTGCTTACATTCTAGTTGTGGTCGACATGTTTACAATGTTTCTTTTGGGGGTATTCAAGATCATTAATATCATCTCAATACATAACAATCCACTCTTTAAGCTTGGATCACAACAATTTGGACCCACTTTTTATTAGTATTTTTAACACTATCATTCATAACACAATCAATATAATAGTTGCTATAATTTCTTTAACATGCTCAAATATCCAGTCTCCAAATATCCAAAAGTTTAATTTTCCAAACCATTCAGATATGATGCCTCGACAATTTTATGTCAAATAAATATAATTTTTATAACATTACTAGGCATGCAAGGGCTCACAGAATGCTGCAATGTTCTTTCTGTTGCCATATGGGAAGCATTTAGCGCAGCCATTATTTTTGGAAAATGTATCTCACAATCCTTTTCTGGCTTCTGGAATAAGGGGTAGATCTGTTTTGTCTCTTCCTCCAAATGTTGCTTCACCTGATCATAGTTTGCCAATGTTTTATTACACTAATTAGAACTAATTCATTCTTAGCAATATGATATACATCATTTTTCAACCTCACATTTCCTTTATCTTTTATGGACTGGAAATAATGAATTTTTCTATCAAGTGTAATGTTTGTAATTTGTTGACAATTTTGATACAACCTTGGGGGAGAAATTACACATTCCTTCCCTTATTCCAATGTTATATTTCTTTCATTTTTGCTAAGATCATATGCTAGCAGTTTCTTTAGTATTTTTGTCATAGGTATGTTTACTTCTGATATCGCTGTGTAACTAGGGGTTCTTCCATACTCTGTGCTGGTATCTTTATACTGACTATTTTTGTGGGTGTTTGATCTGTTCTAAGCATCTACACTTCTTTCTGTAACTGGGGTATTGCCATGGTGTGATATCCTGATTTTTGTAGTCCTCCTTTTAAGACTAATATTCATATTTCACATGTTCCCATGTAATCACATCCATTATCATAAGACACATAAAGTTTGGATCTAGTCAGATTATGAGCTATATTTGGTGCACTATACATACCTGTCATAAAGGTTAGTTTAAAAATATTCCACATATCTTTTGACTTCTATTGGAGACTGTTACTTTGATTTTCTAGCTGTATTTTTTCTATGGTTTTCCTAAACTTTTGAGTGTTAAAATCTGTTTGACCTATTGCTGTTTTGTAAGTGTCTGGTGATTCTTCTGCCTTTCTTCTTTGTTCCTGAATGTGATCCATGATTTCATATATAATTTTAATTTCTAAATATGGAAGAGCTACTGCGGCATGGACATTGAAATTTTCTTGTGGTCTTTTAAAATCTTCCAATATTACATCCATTTCTTCTATTTGGTAGTGTGATGTGAAAGTTCCTATCAGTCCTCCTACTATTTCCCATAGGAATTGCAAAGGTTTTCTGCATCTTCTTAAGTGGTAAATCCATAAATAGTAGGCTATATGGTTCTTGCTCAATGTTGGTGCTCTCACACTAGTTATAAATTCTCTTTTATTAAATTGTAAGGTATATGCTACTACAGTAGGTTCAGGTATATTTTGTAAGTAAAGTTCCCAAATTCTAGAAGTTGAAATAATTGGTGTCATCTGATAACCTGCAGTATACTACCAACGGTAATGTTCTGTATAATAATCCTTACTCTGTATTTTTCCTCTATATATTTTACAAGGTTCACCTGTTCTAACCAAGTTAGGTCATAAAGTCAATGGATCCATTTGCAAAATTTTTACAGGGAAATAAGGGTTATAGTATAACATTGTATCACACTTCCATTGATCTAATTTGGTCTGAGTATCCTCATCATGAACTGTGTTTATGTGATGTATTTTTAGGGTGAGGGTGTAAGGTTATCAAATCAAATAAGGTTATGGAATTCTCAGCCACAGCATTTTTCAAAAATGTGTCCTTAACAGGCCAGTCTGTGAACTCATCCCTAAAAGACATGGGATTTTCTGTAGCTGTCATCAATACTGACATTACTGTTTTAGCTATATTAAGTATTTGTTTTGGTTTACAAAGTTCCAAATAATCGGTATGAGATGCCCAATAATATAAGGTAATATTTTCCTTATTTCTAGTTCTGTTGAATTAGTTTGATGATACTTATTGCATGGTATATCCGTAATACCATGATACCATGTAGTATTGATTATCATTTTTGAAGATTTCCTCTAATTGTTCCATTGTATTATTTTTGCAAAGTCTATAAGTAACTCTCCCAGTTATATTTGCCAATGCTTTATGATTGAATTAAGAGTGGTATATCCCATTATTGAGACCTTAACTCCCAAAGGTCTTATTGGCCTTTTATTGCATATTTGCTCATAAGTTGTTTGATTCACCAGCATTGTGGTTAGTCTTATTATATGGCATAAATATTTATTTATGGTCAGTCAAAAATGGTATGCAGGGTGCTATGGATTCTGGTCCTGCAGAGATGTTAGCTGTTGCTATTTCCCAGTGTTTGGTTTCACATACAGTCATTATTTCATATCATAATGGTCAGTATTTTTTTACTAGGGTAGAAGAGTCCATGGCACATGTCATCTGTAAAACTCTTCTGTGTTTAGTTTACAGTTTCTTTTTTTTTTTTTAAGACAATGTTAGGAAACTTTAAATATAGGATTAAGATCAAATCGGTAATGCATCACAAATTGTAAAAAGCAATTTGGCTTGCGTTCAGCATAGCAAAAAGACACTCAGCAAACAACAGCCTCTTGGAAATGGTAAGTCATGCGTTCCTAACAGTTTAGACATACAGCCTGGGAAAACTCCCTCAGGCCAAAATAAAAACTGGGTGGGAAGCTGCCAAATCAGGTCAGAACTCCTCTGCTCACCTTGGTCTGTGAACAGGTCAAGTGTGAGGTAATTGTTTTGAGAGTCCCTGGGTCTACAGTCTGTATCGCTGCTCTATTCCATGGCAGCTGCAAATAAAGTTCTCAAAACATCTGTGCCTTTACCAAGGGAGGGGAAAGGAAGAGGATACATAAATGCTGGCAATTTTATCAAATCCACTCTGAACCAGTCCTTGATGGCCACAGGTCTTAGCCAGGTTGGGAGGGATCTGTTACCACTCTTTCTTCTTCTCACCCATGGAGGCACCCCCAGCGCCCAGACCAAGAACAAGCCTCCAACCATGGACAGGGTCTGGAAGAAGTCCTATTTCAGGAAGTTATCGCATGGGCTTGGAGCCTGGAATGGTACAGAAGGCGTTGAAATACACGCTGATGGCAAACAGCCAGACCGAGTCAATACAGCCAGCTTGGTTTTAAAACCAATGGCCACTGAAATCATCAGAGCTGTGCCCACGATGTTCTAGAGAATAGAAAAGAAGCTGGCATCGAAGTGAAGGAGAGTCATAAACACCAGGACCAAAAGGAGCCTGCTTTGGAGCTGCAAGTACTGTTTGGGGGAGCTCTCGTGCAGGGTGGGTACATGCTCTTACCCTCAGATGGGGACTGGGCCAGGGCAGCAACAGGCCTCCTCCCAGGGCCAGGGGTTCCTCATCAAAAACGTCAAGTCCCATAAAAAGCTGTAGCCAATAGTCCGCAAGGCGACGATTCCAAAGAGGCCAAAGCAGGAGTACTGCAGGGAGTTCCTGCTCAGCACCGAATGGCGCTGCGCTCCGCTCTTAGCTCCCCCTGCTGGGATTTCGCCGCAGCCTCCACAGGAAGCGCCGGCGAGGCCACTACACATGAGGTATGTGTTATGCATTTGTGTGCATTAATGGTAAAGGGTTTTTTAAAGTCTTCAGTGACTTTCTGGTGGGTGTGGTCCATTTGTAAATTCTAGCCTAAATTGAGAGAATTCTTATAATCCATAAAATAGACTGTGGTTAAGACTAAGGGAAATATCCTGTGTTGCTAAGCTCATTATCAAACAACTCCCATACTAATTCTGGTTTAAGGAATTTAGCTTTTGATGTGGCTAATATAGTTTCATATATAGGCATATTTCCATAATGGAACATATTTGAGTATCATTTGTGATTGATTTTATGGCTTCATAGAACCCTTATTCTCATTATCTTTAGTTTCATTGTACAGGCATATTTCCATAATGGAACATATTTGAGTAGCATTTGTGATTGATTTTATGGCTTCATGGAAACCTTATTTTCATTTTCTTGTTTTTGTATTTGTGAGAGTTATAGCATAGTGCATGGTCCTGGTGTACTACTAGGTATAGTGCTATTTCACTTATTTTTTTTTCTGCTTTTTTGTCTCTTTTTTCTTTCTTCTCATCATTATAATAGCCATCATCATAATCATATACATCATCATTATTTTCCTCAGTAATCTGTTGTATTATATCCAAATAGTATAAACTTTCTTCTGACCATTCTAAGTACCTTTCACAACTTGACCTACATTGTGGACCATGTGGGATCATGTCTGTTATGAGAGTTGTCATATTTCTGCCTCCAAGATTATGGTAACTATTCATAACACATCTCATCTCAGAATTGTTTGATGATTTCTCATTGCTTGGTAAGCCATAGCAACATTACTATTAATAGAGCAAAGGTAGTCCTTTTGTTTTGCCCATCTGGCTAGGTTATGAACTCCAACGTGCTTAAGGTGGTGATTTCTTTATCTACTTAAGTATCTCAAGGTATCGTAACATTTCTACTAGAAATATTTATTAATCTGTACAAGCGTGAGGAAAGAAATATTCTAATTCTGATGTATTCATGTACTTAAATAGGAATCCTAAGATATGAAGGCTGCTTGTTTCTGCTAGCCAATATAGCCAGCCAAAAATTAAATATTTTCCTTTACTTTGTGTAATTAGGTCCTTGGTAGTTGTGCTTATGATTGTACTTTCATTACCAGAGTTACCAGTCAAACTTCTCCAATGTCTCCCATGATTAGTTTTATTGGCAATATCACTCAGCAAAAATGTAGCAAGCATAACACAAATAATAGCAAGATAAATAGTTATGTAGAGCAGTTAAACTTGTATTCCCCATGGATGTATTCTGTTGGTTCTAGAATACCAAACATTGTGCATGATATGCACCTATTCTTTCACTATATTGATGATGGAAACCAAATCAGGTATCAAATCTGGGAGTTGTATGGTCCAGCCTTGAATAGTGATTGAACTGAATCTAAACCAACCAGAATTGCTCAGGAAAGTCAGTCTCAGTATCTGCAGTAGTGGAATTATCAAAGTCCTCAGTGCCCCAGGTTGGTGCTGAGCATTCCCAGTCGTTCCATTCAAGGGCCTGGAGTTCTTTGCCACAGTTGATACTTTGCTCCACTGCTTCTTTTTACTCTTGGAAAGTGCAAGAATATAATGTGGTGTATGGCTGGTGTAGTATGAGGTATGGGTGTAATTTCAGATTCAATAGAGGTGAAGTTGTTTGTTGATGTGACAGGTGGTGTAGAAGTTGGAGAGGGTGAGACCATTGCTACTGGTTTTTCCATTCTAGGAGTGAGTTTGACTTCTAACCAGGATACTGATTGAGTCCAACCAAGCCTGCTGCAATCGGTACCCTGCAACACATCTGCTTGTTAGATAGCCGTGGTATGACCATGTTTAACCTGTGCTAGATGTCCTTTTTCTAGGGTTGGCCAGTAAGTCTTGTGTGAGGCTGGTACTATAACTTCCCGATCTCCAAAGTTCTGTCCATGCTTCTAACACTTTTCCCTTTATTCTTTTCTTAGCCTGTCTTTCTTTATTATGTGGTATTTTTTTTTTCTTCAGTAGGTCGTGTTCTAATCATGTCTATAGGGCTAGGTAGTTTCAACCTTTCTCTATGATTTAAGGGGAAACTTGTTTAGATTAACTGTTCAGGTCTGTAATATTTGTAACTATTCTGTTTTTCTTTTAATAATCCATTTTATCTTTCCATGTTTCCTGTTTCTGTTGGGTTGCATGTTAAGTGAAAATTCCATCATGTTCCTTCATTCTTTGCCCCCATTTTTTCACTTTTTTATTCAACCTGGAAAATGACTACCTTGATCTGATTCTATGATTAGAGGATTTTGAGAGCTTTAATAGTAGATTTCTGAGCATTTTTTTTTTAACATGGAAAAAGCATTTCAATTTTTGACTGTGTGTCTACTGTATTATAAGGGTAAGCTTTATTTTATGTTAGTGGCATTGGTGCTCTATAGTCGATTTGTATTATTTGAAATGCTGTAGCTGGGTTTTGTTTATCAGGTATAATGTTTCTATGTTTCTGTGATTTAATTTTTTCACAGATCTTACATTTGTGAACAATGTTTCTCACAATGTACACATATATGGGCAAATTCCTCTTTTGTATCCATTTAATTGTCCCATGTAATCCTTGGTGTCCTGTCTATTCATGTGCTCATTCATATATTTTCCTCCATGGTGTCATATCATCTTTCTGTATTTTCCATTCTTCCTTTTCTTTCTTTATTATTACCCTAGGTATAGTTGCTCTATGTCCTTTTTCTGTCCAGATTAACCTGTCCACTACATTATTTTTTGTTGTTTTAGATTTGTCCTTTTATGTGTGGATACATGTTTGAATTAACCATTTTATCCTTTATTTCTTTGACCCAAGTGTCGCCGTTATTAATTTGCCAGTTATTCAGTTTCCATGATCCAGACCGTATTTCCACACCATTAACTGCTGCCCATAAATCTGTAAATAGGTATTTTTTTTTTCTTTTTCTCTTTTAACATTTGTTCATTTGTCAGCCAGATTGCTACAGATTCTGCATAGTGTGCTGAAAGCCCTGTCCCCTCACTAGTTGGTGTTTTTGCATCTTTGGGTCTCAAGGCCACAGCCTTCCAGTGTAGATCTTGGTGGTTCTGCCATCTGTAAACCATGTATTTTTGAGTGTCTTGGACCAAGGTGGTTCCCATTGCCCAATTCCTTGTGCTTGGAACCACTCAAACCTCGGGAATTCCAGCAACCCGACAGTTGGTGATGTTGTGATTTCTTTCCATCTGATTGGCCCACTTTCCATTGGAAAAGGAAATATACCATTTCCAGTTGAGCACTTGTTGTGCTCAATTCCTTTGTGCTTGTTGTGTGTTTGCTTAGCCCATGCAAGTGTGGGCTGTGGGATTCTTAGCAATATGCTTTGTTTTCCCACTAATGGCTCTGTATATTATAGTGCTTCATATTGTGCCCAGGCATTCTTTTCTAATAAAGAGTATCTGGTCTCTACCCACAGAATTTTTTTTTAGTCCAGAAACCTACTGGATAGAATTTGGAGTCTATTGGTGCCTTGGACCATAAGGACCATGTGACAAGACCTTGCTTAAATATACACTATAGTCTAAATTTAGATTCTGGTATTATTAGAGCTAATGTCTGACTTGTAATTGCCTTTTTTAGTTGTTATAATGCCAATCCTGATTTTCTCCCCAGGTATATGTTTTGCTTTTCCTTGTTGTTTCCTATATTGGTTTCAGCAATGTACCTATATGGTGTATATGCTGTTTCCAATCACCAAATAAACCTATCAATTTTTGTGCCTCTTCTTTTGTGTTGGGTGGTTGTAACTATTGCAATTTATTTATTATTGGATGTGGTATAGTTCATCCTTTAGAGGACAAGTGTATTTCCTAAAAAATTTAAAGTAGCATCTGGTCAGTGCACCTTATTAGGGTTTGTAGTCCAGCTTCTTTCTGTTAGAAAGGAAATTAAATATAATTTAGTGTTTCCCTGCTCTCTTTTGTCTGTCCCAATTATAATGATGCCAATAATGTAAGATAAGATAGTATCTTGGAGTGGATACACATTAGAAAGTGTATGTAAATCTTGTGTTAACATGTTGGGTACTATTACTGGGGTATTAATGTAGCCTTGTGGTAATCTATATTGTGAACATATATTGCCTTCCTTCCCATGAGAATGCTCATGGGTTAGCTTTGATTAGCAATAAGTATTGCATGAACATATCACTAAGATATTTGGTTGGATTCCATGTACCTTTTCCTATGGCAAATTTTTAATTAGTTGTTTTAGTTTGCTAAATGCTGCCAATGCAATATATAAGAAATGAGTTGGCTTTTACAATGGAAATTTATTAGGTTAAAAGTTTATGATTCCGAGGCTTTGAAAAATATCCAAATCAAGAAATCAAGTGAAGCTCTCTCCCTGAAGGTCAGCTACTAGCAATCCTGGACTCCTGCCATGTGGCAAGTCATAATGGCAGCTCTGCTGGTTTCTGCCATCTCCTCTAGGCTCATTTTCTCCACAAGCTCAGCTGTGGATGATCAGGCACATGGAAGGGTCTGCTTTCTCTCCCTTCTCCTGCAGGCCTCGTTGCTTTCTGCTTCTGGATCTTCTGTCTATAGTCTCTCCCGAGTTTGTTGATTTCAATTTCTGGAGGCTTCTCTATGTCTGCAACTTTTTTCTGTGTCTATGGCTTTTTATTCTTCCATTTATAAAAGACTCCAGTAAGAGGATTAAGACCCAAACTGGGTCATTTCCTACTGAATGATCTAATCAAAAGGAAGTTTCCTTAACTGAATCTAATCAAAAGGTCCCATTTCTAATTGGTTTACATGCACAGGAGTGGAGTAGCTTTAAGAACAGGATTTTCTGGGATCCATCCAACTTCAAATTGTCATATTAGTGTACCAATATCTGGTAGTGCTTCTTCCAGTTTAGGAGAAGTCTTATTGAGATTTCTAAAATCAATAGTTAATCTATAAGATCCATTTGGTTTTTTAACTGGCCAAATGGGATTATTATAAAGTGAGATGGTTGGGATTATTATGTCTTCTTTCAGTAGCTTTTGCATCTATTTGGTAATATCCAAGAAACCCTCTTTTAAATTATTTTGCAGGGTATTAATTACTCTGTTTACATCTGGTAATACTATAGGAATCTGTTTAGTCTGTGCTAATGCAACTGTCATATAGTATTTATTTCGATTTATATTCCTAATATGTTTCCTAAATTAGGTCCTTTTAGGCATTTGGCTTTCATGAGTTCTATTTCTTTGATTATAATATACTTATTAACTCAAGTTCTTAACTAATTTTACCTCCCAGACCTTCAATATAACCCTTTTTACTATTTTCTTCATCTTTGTTAATCTGGCTTTTAATCATTGTAATTTGAGATCCAGTATCTACTAACATTAAAAGTTGTTCATATTTGCAATTATTCTTAGAAATGGCCAGCCTTACAAATAGGCAATTATCTCTGGCTTTGGCCAGGAGTCAGAGATTGCCAAGACCCCATATAAATATAAGGTTTCTATGTGTTTCCATCCTTTTTCATGATTTATCTTGCATTTTTCTCCTTACTACCCTAGTTATGTAAAGAGTTCTAGCTGGTCTTCTAAATTTCTGTTTGCCATTGCCATTCTTTCTAAATGGTGTTCTTATCTGATTTGGTTTCCTAAATCCCTTATTCCTATTTTTGAAAAGATTCCTAAAATTTTGTCCCATTTTGTTTTTGTACGTTCCCAGTTGACGCAGGTTTTTCTCATTCTTGGTTAAATGGGGGTTGTCTCACTCATATTGCAAACTTGAACAGTGCTTTGAATGCTTAATTTCTATCCTAACTTAATTCTTCAGCAGTTCTAATTGAATCAATTAATTTTCCAATTGTATCAGCACCTGTGAAAATTGTGAGTCGTGACATTCTCCCATGCCTTGGTACTGATCTTAATATAATTTTTAAATTTGGTTTGTTGCTTCTGCTTCAAATGGACTGTTAGTATGACTTTAATAAATCATAGTTAATAGCGACAGCTCATCATGATATTAGTTGCATCCCCAGCAGAGGACCAATTGCCTGTTTTACTGCTGTTAAATTTGGTAAAGGCCACTGTTGCAGTTTGATGTAATTATGAATTCCAAAAATATAATTGGATCATGCTTATAAACTGATCTGTTAATCTGGGCATGATTAAGTTATGATTAGGGCATTGACCAGGCCACGTCAGTAGGGCGTTGAGCCCCACCCCGTGGTGGGTGGGGAATCGAATATAAAAGGCAAGGCAAAGAACAGAGTTAAAGCAGTCTTTTGAGAAGCAGTTTTGATGTTGGAAAGAAGGCCCCAGGAGAAGAGGAGCGAGCCGTTCGCCTGATAGTCTACAGCTGACCTTGTGGAGGAACCAGAAGAGCTAAGCCCGGAGAGAAACGCAGCCCCGGGAAGAGAGGAACATAAGAAGCCTGAACCCTGGCAAACGTTGGCAGCTGTCTTGCTCTAACACGTGGTAATGAACTTTGGTGAGAAGAAACTTAACGCTTTATGGCCTGGTATCTGTGGACTTCTACCCCAAATAAATACCCTTTATAAAGACCAACCCATTTTTTGGTATTTCACATCAGCACCCCTTTGGCTGACTAATACAGCCACTTTAATTTCAAACAGTGATCTCTCTATTTCTAGAAATCTTTCTCCAAAACTTCTATGTATTTGTTTTATTCTAGTATCCTTTGATAGATGTCTTAAGCGTAATAAGTTGTTGCTTGTCAGTGGCAAATTATATCCTCCTTTGGACCATAGATCAAATAGTCACTGGGTTTCAGTTATTTCTCCATTTTGCAAGAATTCTTGCCTTAATTTGATGGCTTCTTGTCTGGTAAATGCCCTTTGCTCTGTTATTGTAATAAGGTCATCATCATTATTGTTCTTAGTTGTTTTAACTATAGTCATGGGTCTTGCTTCCCATCCATCCTGGTTGAATCATCTGGATAGTCATCATCACTTGCAAGGAATCTGGGTCATCTTCTGGAGCCAATGGGTAGGAATTTGGGATTGATCTTTTAGACACAATCTTTCTGACCAGAATTTCCCCTTTATTTCTATCTTTGTCTATGTTGTTTATTGCTCCCAGAAATAAAGAAAGTATTTTTGTCCTTCTGAGCTTTTTTAGCCATAAGATATAACACTTCTGGTTGAATGATCAGGCCAACATTCATAGTTTCTTTAATCCTAGGTTTTTGTCTTATGCATTCTCTATTAGCCTCCAAGGATCCCTATTTATTTATTTTTTAACCAACTGTCTTCCCTTTTTAGTTGGTTAAAAGACTTTTCCACATTTGCCTAGTCTCCAACTTTTTTCTCAGGTCATTTTCCCAAATGTAAATGTCAATTAAAAAAAGATCATAAAAATTCCAAATTGGCTGTGAGAATAACAGGTACCAGCATAAAAACATTTCTTTTTTTTAAATATTGTGATTTTCATAAATATAAATTCAGCAGATATGTGAAAAATGAAACAATTTTTTGATGTTGAAGCTTAATTAAAAACAATTGAGTCATTGTCATGAGAACATATATAAAGGCAGCTAATTTCTATGATTTAAAATATTCTTTAAATATTTGTGAAATATTTCAAACTCTGTCTATTATGCAGCAATAATAAGAATCAGATATAGGGCTTGTTTGGAACAAAAAGAGCAACCAACTGAATTATCTTACTTGGATGTTTGCCAACTAGCAGACACTGAAAGTTTGAATTCTTGTCCCAATATTGTTCTGACCATAAACTTTAAATGAACCCAAATATATAACTATATTGATATATTAAAATGAGATGCCTCTACTAGTATTACATCCATATGTGCTGACTGTAATTGGGAAAAATTAGATTTAATATTTACAAGAATTCGGGTCCCCAAAACAGCTGTTCCCAAGGCCTATGTCCCCTTTGGGCCTTTATACTTAAATGCCCCAGAATACATATTCCATTCATTCCAGGAAGGATGAAGTAAATTTTGAACCAGCAGCAATTATGGAAAATGCCCAGGTTATAAAAGTTTTATAAATAATTTTATGGATGATCTTAAAGTGTAATAGCCTTTAATTACTTGTATTATATACCGCCACATTCTAAACAGGCATATACATACAGCAATTTAAATGATTACATGCTTGTACATAATGCAAAAATATACAGCTCTCATGAGGTTCAGTATAACTGCCATGGGACTGGATGCTGCTTGGAGTATTTCCTTTCCTAGTATTCTTGGAATCATATGAATACTTCATTGCAGACATATATTTTGTACAGTTCAGTTTGGCAAAGCAATAAGACTAAGAGTTATATTACTCTAATGATAATTTCTAAAAAATATTTTCCTAGATAATTGAAACTGTATTTTGAGTGCCTAATATTTTGATTGAAAAATAATTTTCTGGGAAGCGGATGTGGCTTAAGCAGTTGGGTGTCTGCTTACCACACAGGAGGTCCCAGGTTCGATGCCCAGTACCTCCTAAAGAAAATGAGCAAGACAGCAAGCTGATGTAACAGGCTGGCACTGCGAGTTGATGCAACAAGATGACTCAATGAAGAGACACGACAAGGAAACACAATGAGAGATACAAGTGGGGAGTGGAGCAATTGTGCGCCTCCCTCCCACATGGGAGGTTCCAGGTTCAGTTCCTGGTGCTTCCAAAAAAGAAGAGGAACACACAACGAACGGACACAGAGAGCAGACAGTGAGTGCAAACAACAGGGGGAGAGAGAAATAAATAAAATAAATTAAAAAAAAGAGAAAAATAAAGTTCCAAATAACACCTATGAAATAAAGTCATGACTGCCTAAATTAAGTTTGAAAGTTAAGTAAAGAAATATGTAAATTAATTTTTTTCTTTTGTAAGTTAGATAGAGAAAACTATGTTCTTTTTTAAGCCTCAGCTTAATTGAGAGAAGACACTTGTCCAAAGTGCAAAAATTGTCAATGAACAACTTTGGAACTCATATGTAGTTTTTCTTTCTCATTCTGGTTGCCCCCATCCTAGCTAATGCAAATATTGAAAATACAAATCACTATCAAGAACTATAAAAGGTCTGAGAATTTGCTCTACCTATAAGCTAATAAGTTAGCCTGCCAAAATTTTATGAAGTTTTAAAACATGACACCCCCAATCAGAGACAAAGGACTACTGCTTAGATCATAGTAAGCAGTACATGTTTCATGTGTGCTTCAGTTCCCCTTCCTTCCCCACTCCCCAATTCTTATGGGGGTTACACAGAAGGGCCCATAGACTACTATACAAACATCCTTGAAAAGAAAGTCCAGAACAAAATGCAATTAGTGTCTTTGTTTATAAAACATGCAGAAACATGAAGTGGCCATGGAGATTTGTCTCCCAACACTATCCATCCTTTGTTTCTATCACATCTTGGCTCATGGCAGATATTCACAAGAGTCCCCAATCAATCTGTCTGATAGAGGCTGAGGGACCAAATATATTCACTTTGCCTCAAATAACATTTAAATAAGGCTATTTTCAACAAGATTCCAAGCACCAGGATGGAGCCAATGAACATTAACCATGACTTCATGAACCAGTAGGGTTTCCCTTAGAAATCCAGTTTATTTCTTCTTATATTTCTGTATTGACCTTTTTACTTGCTTCACAGAATTAAGTCAAGTGTAGAAGATTGGAATTAGAGGTTGCTCAGACTCCTTCTGGTCATGCAAGAAAGAACTCTAGGACAATTCTCTCACTCATATCCACCCTGATCAGTGAGTACAGACTGACCTGAATGCCTCCTAAGGCTTAGATGATGTTTCCTTAAGCATTTGAAGTGTATTTGAAGTTCTCTTATGATCATCATGAAGGTGCAAGTCACTATGTGTTTGAAAGGGATCTGTGTTAATACTGGACTTCCACATGTGAAGTATAATCCTGTCTGGAGACAGATGGTAAACCTATGATTAAGCTGAATTTAAGACTCATAAGTTTGGAATTTCTGCTTCAGGGCGGTTTCCTTCCTGAAGAAGGCACCAAGGGTTATTCTGAAAAAAAAAAAAAAAAAAAAAAAAAATCAGTAATATCCTCCCTTCCCCACTCCTCCCAGGTCCAAATTGTTCCTTTCTCAGGCTCTAGGGCTTTTGCTTTCCCTTTACCTCCACAAAATCAGTATGTTTATTCCAATAGCTATAACCTCTCCTTTTTCCAGTTATCCCCTACTCACACTTAGTTTCCTAGGGCTACCTTAACAAAGCACCACAAACTGGGTGGCTTAAAACAACAAAAATTTGTTCACACATAGTTCTGGAGACTAAAAGTCTGAAATCAAGGTATTGGCAGGGCCGTGTTCCCTCCAAAGCCTCAAAGGGAGGATCTTCATTGCTTCTTCCAGCTTCTGATAATCCTAGACATTCTTTGGCTTGTGACAGCATAACTCTCTGCCTCTTGTCTTCATCTGGATGTCTTCCCTTTGTTTCTATGTCTCTGTATCCAAATTTCCTTTTTTTATTAGGACACCTATCATATCTGCTATAGGGCTTACCTTGCTCCAGTATGTTCTCAGCTTAATCAATTAATTCAACAAAAAGCCTATTTCCAAATAAGTTTACATTATTTGGAAACTTATTGATTCCAAATAAGTTGATTTTGAAGGAACACTATTTAACTACTACACATGCCCAGCCCTTTCAATTAAAAGGAAGAGGGAAAAAATTTTTTTATAAAACTACAGAGATCTATTGTGTCTCCTACTTTGACCTCATGGGCTACTATAGGAGGACCTAGTAAACAATAACCTTCGAAATTGTCACGATCCTTATGATCTAAAACCATGTTAAGCCAACAAGAGATCCAGTTGACTGAACCGGAAATAAGTGTGAATCTCTTAGGCCCCATTTTGGCTGGGCAGCCACCTGGACCATCAGGCCAGTCTGCAGTTGCCAGTAAGAGAAAGAAAGCAGCACCATGCCCTGGAATGTTCAGAATGAATCTTAAATTTTCAAGGTATGTCTGTATAGCCCTCTACCCATTCATCATGATAGTCACTGAGGAACTGGTTGAGAGTGGATTATTCTTTTCTGGGACAGTCCCATTCAGTAACCAAACTACCTTATTAAGGTGTGTTGACCAGGAAGAGATGAGGAAGCTAAAGAAAGAAAACAGTCTGAGTTGATTTTTTGAGGAGGCCATTCCAAAACTAAGTAGTACCAGATGCTTGAGGATGGCAGGGAGTGTGGAAGGTCCATCAAATACTTTGGCTCTCAACCAATTGTTGAGTGATTTTGCAAAAAAAGTACACCATTGTCAGACTGCAAATTGTCTGGAAAGCAGAAAACATGACACATTATTTTCAAAGGCCAGAATATTTTAGACAGAGTGGACTGGAATAGCAACTCTGTAACCTAAAAAGCCTTGAGATGGAGTCAAATATATTATGTAGTCAATCTGTCAAGAGGTGTCAGGGACAATTGACCTCCCTCTCTGTGAAAAAAGTTAATTTTGGGCTGGGGTCACAGATTTCATATGCAATGGTAGTCTTTGCATTAGAATTACAGAGTCCTTCACTTGTGCCCAATCTATGATGCTGGACGTATGGCCATGTCCAGAATGAAGATAGATCCAGGTAAGAAATGATGGCAATCAGAGGAGTGTAGCTTAATCATAAGTTTGATTCATTAATCTCACCAGATAATTGGCCCTTACGATGGGTTTGTACTTGAGGGATCTAGGCAGTTCAAAAAACAGTTGCTAGTTTTACCATAGCTTAATCTCCCAGAGGGTGTCTTTAGTCTGGCAGTCTGCAGTT
Source organism: Cabassous unicinctus (assembly GCA_029593785.1). Lineage (NCBI taxonomy): Eukaryota > Metazoa > Chordata > Mammalia > Cingulata > Chlamyphoridae > Cabassous > Cabassous unicinctus. The sequence continues at coordinate 7,744 of JAQZBX010030570.1, read as the reverse complement.
TTTCAGCTGGCAGGCAAAATAGCACATTGGCAGAAATATAACAAGATTCATCAAGGGGAGCAGAGTTTTGAGATGGCCTTGAGTTCTTTCCACTGAAAAGACTGACCATATCCATTTTTGATTCTGCAATAATGGCACTGAAGTTGAATAACTGCTGCAGTTCAGCTGACATCATTGGGTTTCCATTTAGGTGAACTTGGCCCATCAATGAACGGCCCAGGCATTTATTTGATAATCTTTGTGAATTGAAGGCCTACTGAGTCAGGGACTTGACTATAAATGTGAGTATGTTTGTTAAATACATTAGAGGGCACAGCTGAAGTAATAGAAAGGAGTGGAAAATATCAGAGTGTTTGGAGATGATCTTTTGAAAATTGATGGGAAGGTGTATGTATAAGAAAGGGCAGGAAGAAATTGATTCCTTGTTTTAAAATTTTTTGACTGGAAAAGAGTATAGCCAATGAAGAAAAACTGTGCAATTTTATTTTTTATTGTCATATTGGTGATGGTAGAAGTTTATTTACAAAACTTCTAAGAATAAACTTGCTAAATATTGCAAGATAAAGAGTGCACTTGAAGTGATGCTGTGCTCCTTTACTCTCTCATTCCATTTTATGCATTTGTAAAGGGGCATAGATTGCACAACACTGTCCTCATTACTGATGTTAAACATGTTTGAAATGATATTCTACAAAAGTAGAATTAATCTTTGGACATTTCTCCTGCATGTAACTATTGTGACATTAACTTTTTTATTCCAATCAACTGAAAGTAGAATAAAGCATTTGCTATAAATTCTGAGATTTAGAGCAAATACTGAAGGCATTACCAAAAATTGTTGCCTTGTTAAACTATTTTGAAATCTTCATTTCTATAATCTGAGGCTATGAATATGTTTCTGTAGTCTCAATGAAGTAGATAACAAGAAAGGGAAACTTTTTATGTACAGTAATCAGCAGCTTCATGCAGTGATAAAAAAACAACAACACAAAGAATCCTTGCAAATAATTGAACGTCCTAATTCTGGATGGTCTTTGATTAATACATTGGAAGGCAAAGCACCTCCAGAGTCTTGGAATGTAGCACTGTGATAATACCACAGCTGATCTTGCATTGTTCTAGCTGAAGATTAATTATCTCCCTTCCTCCTATAATATCCGTTTAGTGTCTTGTAAATTGGATCTATCTATTAGCACTATTCATTTATTTCCTGTGAAGATGGTATAAGCTTTATCTACTTGAGTGTTAGATTTAGTATCACTTTTCATTTCCTTCTTAGTTAAATACATGTTCTTCTAAATAGCTTTATTTTAATGTCTTTCCCTCACTTTATCCCCCACTCTAAAGAGACACAGACACACATACACACACTCACACACTAATACAAAACATCTTTTCCTCCTTTTCTTGGTTACTTTGTATTAAGGTTATTGTATTTGTTCAGGTATGAAAAAGCATCATAACATGGGAGAAAGCTTTGTTTCCGTTGTTAAAATTTATCTTAGCTCTCTCTGACTTCTCAACAACACGATATTGATAGGGAGAGAGAAACAAGCTGGGCTTCAGTAGTTGTCCATCTTCCAAAGTTATGTGGTCATAGGACATTCAGTTAGATGCAGAGTGTTTTATAGGGAACACTATTCTAATTCTACTTCTGTGTTGCTAAGGCATGGGATACACCTGTTAATGGCAGGGAGGTGGGCAACCTAGTCAGCCAAGTGAATCTTACCCTTCTAAGTCATTTTTCCTAATTGTATGTGCCCCTCCGCCCCCAAAGAGACTGAGATTGTGGGCGGTGTAGAGTACAGCTCTCAGCCTGGTAAGCCAAGGTACTGGACCTATGGCTCATTGTCCGGATTATTGCAGTAGCCTTAAGAATGGTTCTGGACATAGAGGGACCGCCCAAGGTATAGGCAGGGCATATGATCAGAAAAAGGGAAGATGTTAGATTATTTGTTAGTCTCATTTATGATCTCAACTGAAATGAGTATCTTATTTTTGCAAGTTGGAGTATTTTCTGACCTTAAAATATAATGGGAAAAAAATAATGGAAGAGATAAAAAAAGAAAAAATAAATCGAGTTGACTATAAGAATAGTTTAAACTCTTCTATATGTAAAATCATAAAAATATAATTTTTAAAAAACCTGAGAAAATCTTTGCAATAAATATTACAAAATAATAATATTTTCAGTAAAGGATTCATTAATTTGTTGGGATAAGCAAAAATGAAAATGAAATCTAGCAGGGACTTTTATCAATAGAGCAAAAGATTTGAAAAATGAGAAAAATAGTTCACTAAAAGGGAAATTAAAACTGGTTAATGAAGTAAGTTATCTTGAAATAATTTAAGAATTTTAGATCCTAATGTCATTTGTTGACATAATTATTATCTCTTGTTTAACTTTCTTTTTTCCTCCTTAGGCTACATGCTAGGCAGCAGTTCTTTTTGTTAAAAAAATGTCAGATTTCTCCCTGAAACCAAAGATGTGAAAAGAAAACATTGAAAAATAGAGTAAATTTATAGAATTTGTATTCCTTTTATGTCTTCTGACTGGACCAGTAAGAGCTATAGAGGCTTGTGGAAAGCCTTCTCCTTAGCTTAAATTCTTCACAGTATAACTTCCTTGTATATTAAAGCTCAGAGTTTGGTAAGACTGAAGGGATTTCAAAAGGTGAATATATAGACTCCCTTCATTCTTGGCTGTGGCAAATGTACCTAACCCGTATGGGTGCTTAGTTGAGTTTATTAAGGATGTCACAAAACGCCACACATATATTTAACTATCACTTCTTTTAAAGCTTATCAACTTGTTTGGGTTAATATATGCTAAAAATTGTCTGCCTAACTCACTGAGAATTTTGAAATTATTCTGGCATGTTTGTAGAAAACACAGAAAGAAATGGATAACAAGCAAGTTGGTGGTTTGTAGACACAAATGAGGTTCAATTGACTCCTGTTCTTCAAGGGATCTGGAAATGTATTTTATTTTTCTCAAAGTAGAAATTTTCTGAAAATTTTTCATTAGGGCAGAATGTAAATTTATGCTACTGGTTTGATGTGTTAATTCCTAGGAACAAATGAAAGTATACGTTCTTATTAAGAATGCGGTTTAGAATGTCTGTGTTATATTATTTCCATTTTCAGAGTAGTTAATGAATAATAGCAATGCTTATTATTTTTTGAACATTTTATTATGTGTGAGACTTTAGGCTAAGCATTATGAATAATGAAATCATTGAATTTTTTTGACCCTGAGTAGTAAGTATAGATGTTTTATAAAACAAAAAGCTGAGGTTAGAGAGATTAAGAAAGTGCTAAATTCAAGCAATCATTAAGTGGCTAAAGCAGAATTTGAATGCAGGTGTATTTCTTAAATCATTCTTTCAACAAATATTCATTATAGACTTACTATATATCAGGCACTAATTTAGGGTCTTGTTGTTACTTTCCATGGTCCTTTTTATTGCACCAAGCCTCCTAAGGTCTAATGAATTGTGTAGTGTGTTTTAAGTAAGTGGCCACTTGAGTGAGACTACATGAGTTCATTATTACCAGCTGTGTAATCTATAAAATGGGTATGATAATAATAACCTATTTTATGAAGATTTAAATGTTCTAAACAATTAAAGTGCTTAGAACAATGCCCAAGAAGTCCATAGTATGCATGAAATAAATGTTACCAATTGTATTATCTAAAGTTAACAGTGACACTGTAAGATGAGATTTTATCATTAAATCAACACATAGAGCCTTAGAGCAATATTACTGAAAGTACCATCATGCCTAATGAAATGGAAAATTGTCTAAAACTTGATGAGTCTTTCTTCCAGTGTTGCGAGACACAAAACTTTTTTTTTAAATAAGTGTGGAAATCCTTAAATATTTGTTCATCTCCTTTTCATGCTAAAGATCTGGATCACCAGTCTCCATCCTTATGAAAATTATGGACTTAATGTACTGAAGATTGTTGCTTCTCAATGTTCCTCATTGAAACTCTTTGTTAAGTTGATTTTCCTTCTTCTGCCTTCCTGCTACTCATTTGTAGAGAAGTACGTATATTAAAAATTATTATTTCTCACTCCAGTTATGGGTTTCTGTTCTCTCTTTGTGCACTTTCTTTTATTTGGCAACAAGAAATATTGAGGTCCTACAGGGCAGGGGTATTGTCTGTTTTTATAGTGTTCTGCTCTTGTGAAGCTGTTATTCAATTTAAAGAATAAATTGCGTTCTGTGTGAAATGCCTCAGGGCAAGGTTGGCCAGATGACCCAGGTTTGCAGACTTCTATTTTTAAAAATATACTTTCAGTTACTGTCCTTTTGGAATGGAAACATGTTCCCTGCTTCTGGTCTGCAATGGGTCATCTTAGCATTTTCTATTCCAGACCATAAAAGTAGGGAAATATAGAAAACACAGCTATAACTTGATTTCCAACTTTTTCTCATGCTGCTAAGGGTTGTTTTGAATTTTAGAGGCAAAGCTGATTTGGTTAAGCTGACCTATTTTTATCATCTTAGTTGCTTTTCAGAACAATTTACTGTTTTAAAGGGAAAATAAAAGAATTTTGCTTTTCTTTTCGGGAGAAGCTAGGAACCTAGTGAGTAAATTTGGGAGGATTTTTATATTAATCATAGCTTTTTTCAATGCCATACCCAGGAATAAAGATGTTGGTGGTGGGGATATTCAAAGTTTTAACAAAATTCTAGCATATTCATATGCATGAATCAGGAATGATTCAACGATGTGAAAGATAATTTTCCTTATGGGAAGTAACTGCAATCTTCTGGGTGTGCCCATAATTTTCTTGCATCTACCCCCTTTCTGGAATATTACTGATAACCCTTTGAAACCCTTGGTGTCAAAAGGGAACTTGCTATAATGCTGAGAGTAAAACCAGGTTCAATTTTTTGCTATTTGGTGAGTCATTGCATCTGTCGTTCGCTTTATATAGCACATTATTTGTATTTATATCATGTGAAATATATTTAAATTAAAGTAGTTCCAGGAAGGTCATAAAATTACCAAAAATCCCTAGCTAATATCTTGCATATCAGTTTCATTTTTTTTAATTAAACTGCTTATATCTCCAATTGAGAATTGTATATTGGAGGAAACTATTTCATGATACTATTTACATTTAAATAAAATTTGAAGTACGAGAAATGGAAATAGAGTTTATCAAACAAAAATGCATACTACCAGGAAAAAAGGGGATTTTGCTGGTCTCCAAAATTTAGAAAATAATTGTCATAAACTCTTTCTTTACTCCCAAAAAGACAATTTAACATACTGATACAATAATGGGGGTAAGAATCTTACCATTTCAGTGAGTTAACTAAATTACACTGAATAAATAAGGTAATGTTTTGTTAAAAAATGGATACAGTGTGATACTAGAGTTTGAAAGAATCCTCATGTCCTCTTAATAAAACACATCATTTCAAGCTTTAGCAAATCAGTCTAATGATAGTGTAATTAACTTTCAATGTGACTGTATTTGTAGATAGTGCTGAAATTATAATTTTATTATAGAGAATAGATTTAATGTGGTTGCAAAGTACAAGAGTGATTTTTTAATTGGGAAAAAACACAAAACTTTGCTGGCTGTCTAGTTTCTTTCTTTCTTTCTTTCTTTTTTAATATGTAAACATTGACCTTTAAATGATTAGTTTTCCAAAGCATTTGTTGCCAATGCACATAGAAAACCTGATAACTAATGCATTACCAGTGAAATGGGAATGATATAAGTGGACATTAATGGCTATAAATGTATAAAATTTTCACCAGGGAAGATTCATTCTGCTTTCATCAGATACAAATATGTCTCAATTAGCCATGACATTGAAGTGGGGAGGGAAGACACAAGACAAAAAAAGCAAAATGTCTGGGGAAAGAAAATTATAAACATTGCCACAAAATTATAACCTGGTCTTTGGTTTCAGCAATGAGGGAGTATCACATTACTCTGTTGTTAGGAAAGGCCAGTAATATAAAACACTGACCCAGATTCTCATTCTATAAAACTCTTTGGGAGACTTGCATTCTACTGGCAAAATTCAAGCTTTAGATACATAACCACAATTATTAGGTGCTTTCCTCTGAGCTAAATTAATTCCCTAGTTGTTTAAATAGGGGAAAAAAGTTCTTTGAGACTATTCAACAGCAAAGTAGACTAAAGAAACCTTTATTCTGACAATTATTACTTCCTTCCTGTCAGTAGTTGATGTAATCTTTCTCTTTCTTGGTAGTAGTTTTTACTATGCTCATTTCATTTCTGAAAATGAAATTCCCATGGATTGGCAGAGGCCAATCCTTTATCTCAATTAGATTGTAAATTTAGATTCCATAAGATATCTTTCTCCTCTTAAACAGCAAGGAAAGCAACACCACAGTATCTATGATGTTTCTGAGAAACAAATATACCAGCCTATTGAATTTCGAATTGGTGAAATTAGAAACTGCAAACTTAATTTTAAAAGCTCCACAGCTTTAAGATTCAATAATTTTGGAGATTTCTTCTTTCACACTTTCATTTGCTTGTTTTAAATTCTGTGTGGGCTGTGATGTTGTCATTTTGAGAAAGTAGAACAAATATAGTGTTGGTAATTAGAAAATGTGCTTTCAATCTTACTTTTTCCACTAGCTGACTTTTCAACATTCTTCAATGCACTTAACTTCTTTGGGCTTAATTGTCTTCATTAGTAGAATACGGGGTTGGATAAAATGATCTTTTTTTGCTTCTGCCTCCTACGTTTTTACCTGCCGTGATTCCTTCCAATACCAAAACTGCTTGTTTAGAGAGTTTGAAGTTTCTGAAGAGAGCTCTTATATTTATTGTATTCTATTCGGATATACTTTGTATTTACACAAAGTCCCTATTTTTATATATTACTTACAGGAGAAGAAATCTGATTACATTCATTTATATAACAGATATTTTACTTGTGTTATTCTCCAGGTATTTCTTTATTAGAGAAGTTGTAAGTTTATAGAAAAATCATGTGTAAAAGTCCACCATTTATAATAGGGTTCACTGTTTGTGTTGTACAGATATTCTTTTAATGGTTTGGGATATATCATTAAACAAAATAGGCAAAGATCACAGCTTGTATTTCACTTAGGAGAGAGAGAGAGACAAGAATCAAAACCACAATATACAGGTAAATAATATGTTATAGATTTAAACATGAGCTGGACAAAAGAAAAATAGAACAAGTGGGGGGACAAAGGTGTAAAAGTTATAGTGAATTGCCATGTTAATAGGGTGGGAAGGGAGGGCTTATTAAGATTAAAGCAGAGACTTGAAAGAGTAAGGTAGTTAACATAGTCAATATCTGGGGAAGAACATTTCCAGCCAAAAGAATAAAGTTAAGAAATTAATGTGGTAATGAGCCTATTGTGTTCAATGAATGGCAAGGGAATCAGTATGGATGGGGTTCTGCAAGCAAAAGGGAGAGTAGTGAAAGTGTGATAGATTGATTTCACTAATGGCCTCAATATTTTATACCTTCCTGTACCTACTTTTTGGTTTTTCCCCTCCAAACTGACAATGGGTTTGGCCACTTACCATGATTTGGACAATGGGACAAACAAACTTGATTCAAAAAGACTAGTAAAAGCCTTTCCACTTCTTCTTGGATCTCTGGCACTGCTGTCGAACAACCCTAAGCCAGTGTGAAAAAGGACCCCATGGAACAAAGCTGAGTCATCCACCTCTAAGGCCATCTTGGATCAGACAGCACC
>JAQZBX010030569.1:9245-26833 GCA_029593785.1 Cabassous unicinctus | reverse complement strand
TGATCCATTTTGAGTTAATTTTTGTATAAGGTGTGAGATAGGGATCCTCTTTCTTTCTTTTGGCTGTGGATATCCAGTTTTCCCAGCATCATTTGTTGAATAGACTGTGCTGCCCTAGCTGGGTGGGTTTAACAGGCTTGTCAAAAATCGCTTGACCATAGATGTGAGGGTCTGTTTCTGAACCATCAATTTGGTTCCATTGGCTATGTGTCTATTTTTATGCCAATACCATGCTGTTTTTACCATTGAAGCTAGGTAATATGATATAAAGTCCAGAAGTGAGAGTCCTCCAACTTTGCTTTTCCTTTTAAAGATGTTTCTGGCTATTTAGGGCCCCTTACCCTTCCAAATAAGTTTGATAATTACGTTTTCCATGTGTTTAAAAAACAATGATGGAATTTTTATTGGGATTGTATTGAATCTGTGTATCAATTTGGGTAGAACTGAAATCGTAATAATATTTAGTCTTCCAATCCATGAGCATGGAATGTTCTTCCAATTATTTAGGTCTTTTAAAATTTCTTTTAACAATGCATTGCAATTTTCTGAATGCAGGTGCTTCACATCCTTGGTTCAGTTTATTCCAAAATATTTGATTGTTTTAGTCATTATTGTAAATGGAATTTTCTTCCTTACTTCCTCCTCAGATTGTGCATTATGATTGTATAGAAACACCACTGATTTTTGTATATTGATCTTGTATCCTGACACTACTGAAATTGTTTATTAGCTCTAGCAACTTTGTTATAGATCAAAGCCCTAATCTTGACTTTTGAATTTAAATCAATCAAAGGATATCATGCCCAGAGAAACAGACCAGTTTACAAATATAATCTCTCTTTTTGGAATTCATAAATAATCTTAAACCACCACACACTCTTTTGACACTTTTAGTTAATGTTAGTGACACAATTTTCATTTCTAGACTCTATTCCAAGTCTCTCTGTCCAGTCTTTTCTTTTCAGGTTGTACCACTCCCTTTAGTATTTCCTGCAAAGCTGGTCTCTTTGTTATAAACTCTCTCAGTTTTTGTTTATCTGTGAATATTCTAAACTAGTCCTCACCTTTGAAAGACAATCCTGCCACATACAAGATTCTTAGTTGGCATGTTTTTTCTTGCAGTATCTTAAATATATCATACTACTGCTTTCTTGCCTCCATGGTTTCTGATGAGAAATCGGCATTTAATCTTACTGGGTATCCCTTATATGTTATGCATTGCTTTTCTCTTGCTGCTCTCAGAATTCTCTTTTTATCTTTGGCATTTGACATTCTGATTAATATGTGTCTCAGAGTTGGTCTATTCAGATTTATTCAGATGGAAGTACGTTGTGCTTCTTGGACACGGATATCTATGCCCTTCAACAGGGTTGGGAAATTTTCTACCATTATTTCATCAAATATTCATTCTGCCCCTTTTCCTTTCTCTTCTCCTTCTGGGACACCCATGCCATGTATGTTTGCACGTCTCATGCTCTCATTTAGTTCCCTAAGATGCTGTTCAATTTTTTTCCATTCTTTTCTTCATCTGTTCTTTTGTATGTTTGCTTTCGGAAGCCATGTCTTCAAGCTCACCAATCCTTTCTTCTGCCTCCTCAAATCTGCTGTTATATGCCTCCAATGTATTTTTAATTTCATTTATTGTGTCTTTCATTCCCATATGATCTGCTATTTTTCTATGCATGGTTTCAAATTCTTCTTTGTGCTCACCCAGTGTCTTTTAATATCCTTAATCTCTTTAACCATCTCATTGAATTTATTAAGGAGATTTCTTTGAACATCTATGATTAGTTGCCTCAACTCCTTTAAGTCATCTGGAGGCTTATCTTGTTCCTTTAACTGGGTCATATCTTCCTGGCTCTTGGTACAGATTGCAATTTTTTGTTGGTGGCTTGGCATCTGGCTTACTAGATGTATTTATTCTGGGTGCCATTTCTCTCTTTAGTTTTGGGCTTTCTTGCCTTTTTCCCCTTGCTGGATGTGTAGTAGGAGTTGAGGATATAGTTGGTGCTGTAAGCTGTGGAGGCTGAAGCTTCCCACGTTGTCCCAGGGCCCAATAAAGCTTCTCCTACTTCCTCCTCTGCCAGGGGTAGGAACAGAGCCACAGCGGTGTGTAATAATCCAAGTTGGGCAGGACAAGACTGTAGTTGCCTGGAGAGACTGATGAAGTTTCACACCCCTTCTTCCCTACCTGAGGTGGGGATGGAGCTGCAGGTGTGGGCAGCAATCTATGCTGTGCGGGTCCAAAGTGACCATAGTTGCCCAAGTAAACTGACGTAGCACCATACCCCCTCCCTGCTGGGGGTGGGGATGGACCCTCTGGAATGCCCAACAATCTAATCCGTGTGGGCCGAATATGCCTGCAGTTGCACTGAGAGTCTGAGGGAGTACTGTCCCTTCTGCCCTTTAGGGGGGTGGGAACAGAACCACCAACACCCAACAGTTCAGTTCCTATAGCCGAAAGTGCCTGCCGTTGCCCAGAGAGGCTAAGGAAACACCCGCCCCCTCCTGTCCTATTAGAGGGTGGGGGTGGATCCACAGGCATCCAACAGTTCAATTCATGCAGGCCAAGAGTGCCTGCCGTTGCCCGGAAAGGCTGTGGAAACACCAGCCCCCTCCTTTCCTATTGGGGGCTGGAGGTGGATCCACAGGTACCCACCAGTCCAGGCTGTGAGGCCAAAAGTGCCTGCTGTTGCCTGGAAAGGCTGAGGAAACATGGCTCCCCTCTTATCTTACTTAGGGGTGAGGATGGAGCTACAGGTGTCTGATTATTCAGTTTGTGTGAGCCAAAAGCACCTGCAGTTACCCAGAGAGGCTAGGAAAACAGTCTCTCTCTTGTCCTATTGCAGTAGGGGGTGGAGCCACAGGTGCCCAATGGTCAAGTTTGTGCAGGTGGAAAGCACCTGCAGTTGCCCTGAGAGGCTGAGGAAACACAACCCCCCTCCTATCTTATGGGGGAGCAGACGTGGAGATAGAGTAGAAGGCACTCAACAAACCAGTTCATGTAGGCTGAAAACACCTGCAGTTGCCTGGAGAGGCAGAGGAAACCCAGCTCCTCTCCTGTCCTATTGGGGTGTGGGGATGCAGCCCCAGGTGTCCCACTATTCAGTATAGCTCCTTACTCTGCTGCCATCTTGCCCCTCCCCCTTAGGTTGCAATTTTTGAAGAATAAGGTTCATAGTTACATGCATTATATATTGAGGGCTTGACACATTGGTCTGTCTTCTTTCACTAGGCACTGAATAGTGCCTATGTTCTTGAGAGATTCTTGCCCCTCTATTTGAGAACATAGCAGAACTCAGGATGGGTTTTTCTTGTTTATTGTGTAGGTCTCCACCTTCTGAGATAACACCCTATGACAAGATGAATATTTTCATATTCCATAGAAGCACACCCCAGGTGCACCCTTTCCCACAAACTCTCCCAGTCTCAACGCCCTGCACCAGCAACCCTCCCCTGCTGTATCTGCTAAAGAACATTCCCACCATTTTAGTTTTATCCCCAGAGTTTACCTGTTCCTTCCTCCAGCTCTCCCCCATTTCTATGGATCCAACCCAAACCCCCCACCCTCGCATTCCGGCACCATCAACCTCAATCACATCACTGTACCACCATCACCCCCATCCACTGCCAAACCACCACCTTCCACCTTATCACAGATTTTGCCCATATTCCTTTCCATCTCCTGATAACCTGTCTTCCAGACTCTAGCTCTGTGTACCTATAGCCCAATTTCTTTGCCCTGTTTTTGGGAGTCAGGTGGGAGTGGCTCAGTCGATAGAGCCCCCGTTTACCATATGGGAGGCCCCGGGTTCGCTTCCCGGGGCCTCCTTGTGAGGGCAGGCTTGCCCGCGAGGGGCTGAGGCAGCAGGACCTCACAGCAAGGGGAAGATAAGCAGACACGGAGAGGACACACAGCGAATGGACACAGCAAGCACAAGCAGCAAGGGGGATAAATAAATAAATAAAATAAATCTTTAAAAAAAAAAGGAAATCTGGTCAAGTTGGGGGCATTTGAAATCTCTGCGCTGTCCCTTATTTGCTGTGTGCACTTGAGGCTCAGAGTCCTCCTTTATAAAATGGGGAAATCGCACCTAGTTCACAGGATTGCCAAGGGAAGTAAATACAGTAACCATTATAAAGCACAGGAGGCAAAAGGTAGCTGTTATTACTATTGATTATTACAGCCTGGTCCAGGCATGTTAATTTACTGATAATAAAGTTTCAGAAGCTCATTTCTCAGGGTTGACCACTAACATTATTTTAAAGATAGAGGTCTGAATTAGATGCTTTCAAAAGACTTAAAACATAAACAGTCTAGTTCCATTGTTTATGGATACCCTAAAGCAAATTAAGGAAATCAAACTTCCGATTCCCATTCACTTCAGCTATTCGTGTATAAAATACAGTGAGCATGGGGGTGTTAGCCTTGTAGTGGAAGCTTTGAGGAATCAATCTGACCCATCTGGATTTGACATCTTTTATCCCACAACCACCCATCTACACTAGAGGCCTGAAGAACTCTCTCTCCACCTCTTCAGGGGACAAAGTCAGCAGAGCTGAGATAAGAAAGGCACTCTCAGGTGATCTGTGAGAGCGGTGTGTGTGTGTGTGTGGACAGACCCATGTGCACCTGTGCTGTGGATCGGCATAAGAAAATGGCACCCTATTTCTAGTGCAGGCAATTCCAATGTCAAGATGCCCATATCTTTGTGAGATATTGCTAATTGCTAAGATCCTTACTTTTGGAATTTAGGGGATTTGGAGATTGATGTAATTATCCAACTCATTAAAATAAAGATCTTTCTATGGATAAAAAACAGGGTGGACTTTCTTTTGGCATGAGATGTCTCTTTTGAAAATGTTTTGACTTCATCTCAATCTGAATGCAGTAGTTCACCTCTTTTTCTCCAAGTGTGAAGACAGGCTCTGTATCCTGCCAAAGACGCAACCATGAAGAGAATGTCAGGTCAGCAAATGGCAGCGTGCAGGAGCCCTGTGCAGCGCCAGGGCATCCAAGGGATGGCGGAGGCTTCCAGCATTTTCCTCAGCATTCTTCCATGTATAGCCAGGCCACCTGACTTTTCTTTTAGCTTCAGGAAGAACTTCTCTGATTCTACACCACAGGAAAGCTGTTTCCTCCCTTTTCAAAAAGAGAATTATCTTACATTTTTGGTGTTTAATTTCATATGTGTTGTGTTTTGTAAAGTATTTTAAAATGAAAGTAAATCTGTGCCATGTGTTACATAGGGCTTTAAATGAAATTCTCTCTTTTGTGAAAAGCAAACAAACAACAAAATAAAATAAAGACCCTTTCATTGATAGGATTATAAAGGTCTGGTTGGTGACTGGCAATGAAAGGATTGTCATAAAGAAAGTTTCTCAGCATAGAAATAGCCAACACTTACTGGGTGCTTAGTACGCACAAGACACAGTTTTAAGCTTTTACCTGCAAAACTTAATCTTTACAACATAAAGCCCCAGAGAGTAAAGTCGTTTTTGCGTGACTACACAGGCAGTCATGGGAACCAGGGTACACCCCTAGCACGCTGGCCTCTGAGCCCCTACCTACCAGAGCATTTTGAAATGAAGGAGGAGAAAATTTTGCAGAAGTTCTGTGCTAAGACAATGACTTAGATAAAAAAATATATCTGTGCAAGGGTATCTGCACAGGACCTTTAGAAACTATCCCGAGTGCTCTCTTTTTAATCTGAAACTCAGACAATGCACGCGTCTTGCCCCAAATCATAAGCCGACCAGTGACAGATGCAGGCCTTTCCCATAGTTGATTGTATTTAACTATACATGTATAAATAATTTTGACAAAAGTAAGAATCGAAGGGTTGGGCTATGAGGCAAAAGTCCACGAGCCTTCATCTCGCCAGTGCCAGTGCATCATGCAGAGACTGCCAGCGACTTCAGACTCTCACCTCATCTTGCTACCAGGCTCCCTTACAGCACGCAGCTGCAAAGGCCGTGTTAGAATGGGGAGGAAGGCCTGTCAGAGTTTAATGGGCCTAGAACTTTATCATGTCCCTTAAGAGTAAAACTAGATAATAGGAACAGCTGGCTTTTCCTCAGTTGACTTATCTTTGGGCTTGAAGGAGAAATGACTCCCTGGAAAATGGTTTATGAATAAATTGATTAACTTTATGAAATTCCCCAGGGATGGAAGGCGTTCAAGGAATTTGACAATGCTGACGCTTGATTTTCGATTAATCAACGTTATTTATTGATACTAATTACATGCCTAACGTGATCTCAGGCACCGAAAGCCCTAGCAAAGTTTCCTTCTTCGTGGAATTCGCAGTCTGACTGAAGAAGATAGGTGGAAACACAAACAACAGCTGCACAGAGCAAATGCTCCATGGCAGTGACCGGCATCAGCGCGGGAGCCGGCGTGCAGAGGCGTGGGAAGGCAGCAGGGCAGCAGGCCTGCCCAGGTGCAAGCAGAGCGGCGTTCTTGGGCATTAGACCTCTGGGAAGGAGCTGCTGCCCAGGACAGCCTTCTTGTCCCTCACGTCTGAGAAGAGGCCTGGCGAGATTTGGGACCACTTAGTGTTCTCCCAGAGAAGCTCCTCCGAGCCCCCACTTCCTGCTGTGTCTGGAAGTCCCACAGCGTCGTGCCCATTCCAGGGCTTGCAAGAAAGATTCCATGCAAGCTGGCTGCACAGCCTGATACAGACGAGGTGTTCATCCAAGGTGTGTGGAATTAAAATACCAAACGCACACTTGCGTATACAGTTTATATAACATGTAATACTGTTGCTTATAAGAAAGCGCCAATAAAAAGCTTATTTTTGAATTCATTAGGGGCTTTTGCTAATAGCTGCCATATGTTTCATTTGAACTGCATCCCCAGGAAGTGATTTAGCATTTCTGGCAATAAAGCAATTAAATAGGATTTTCCTGCTGGCCATATGGGTTCGCTGTAACTTCATATTTTCTTCTCTCATTTCTCAATGGAACAAAGGAAAGTTCTACTAATAACTTCCAAATGACAAGGAAAAAATCATAGTTTTTGTTATTCTTCTTTGTGATCTTCAAATGATAGCTCACAATCACCCGTCTCCCACTCCATATACTGACCCTCCTACATCTCTCCACATTTAAAGATTTTTATAGAAGTTACTTTAAAATGTTTCACAACTGATTTTTTAAAAAGCCATTAAAATGAAAGTTTTTTAGTGAAAGAGGAGGGAACGATTTGCTTTCATGAGATCTTTTAAAGCTATGTGTGGGAGCTTAGACTTGTGTGCATGTCTGTTTGTGTTTTTGAGTGTGAAACATGGTTGGAGAAATGCTGATTTTGACATGCCTTCCGGAAATGTTGTGGCCATATGTTGATTCTTCAGGTCTCCTGCTGGAACGACCTTCTGCACTTACAGCACAGCCCCAGCTGTACACCTTTTAGTAACTATAGCAACCACACAGAAGCTGCTAACATAAATAGTAACACAAGTAATGGATACCATATCCGAATCCATTTTAGTAGAATGACAATTGAAATATTCGAAGGGATCCAATTTCTTCTCAATTATTTAGGTGAAAATGAAGTATGATTTTTTCCTTTTTAATATTTTATTTTTATTAATATTTTTCTCTCAGTTCTTTGGACTGAGGGCCATAGACTACTACAGCTAAGAATGCCCTTCTGTGTGTCCCCCAGGCCAACCCTTTCCTTTACTGGGCAGCTGTGGTATTCTAAAGATTCTACTCCCAGCTTCCAGGCGAGGATTTTTTTTTTTTTTTTTTTTTTTGTCTTGCAGTATATCACAACACACTACCATTTATTTGCCTTTACAGGCAGTGCTTGTTTTGCATGTTTTCAAATATTAGAGCTGTTCACACACAAGTGCCTGGAATGTGCTGTTTTGTTCTTTAGGAATTTCCTCCATTTGCCTTTCTAAGAGTAGTTTAATCCACAGAAGAATCAGTGGCAGGGTAATTTATTCCTTTCCCACAAAAATATTTTACAGAGAAATTTCAAAGTGGGCAACTGTGCCCTTAGAAACGGCAGGAGGGGGCCTCTCATTGACGGCCCAGCCTCCCTCGCAGATGGCAGCACAAGAGGCCGCTGTGGACACTGTGGGCGCAGTGGACTGCAGGAAGACTGCGGATCCTCACTTTTCTAGGAAGACGCGGAAGAACATAGAAAAAGAGAAGGTACGCTGGAAAATGGGTTTGTTCCCATCACTTCAGTTAGACATTCTCCTGAAATCGCCCAGTCTTCTTCAGCTTACAAAGTATTTCTCTAGCTTCGACAGGCATCGTTTTCATTGAAAATATAGGCCCTTCACGGGGGAGGGACGTAGAGACCATTCAGCTGTGTTTCCCAAACTTCAGTTCTTCGAATACCACCTTCATAATTTTTACTATATGCATGTATCACCTATAAGATTATTCACTTAACTTTTTGTTATATCAAATTTAAATTAATTTCCATTTTTATTTGACTTGTTCAAAACAATTTAAAACATACATGAATTTACAGGTTTAATTTGTTGGTTTATTATTCATAGCACACATTAAATAAAACAACTACTGAGTACAGTGTTAATTATAGGTTCAAATAAAATAAAAGGGGCAGAAGAGCCATGTGTAGGGAAATTATAAATGAGTCTAACTCTGTTACATTGGGAAACATATGCTCCAAGTTAAGTCCCACTCACAGGATGCCGAATTCCTGAGGTTGTCTGCCCTGCCAATAGAGTCTAGTTGTCACTAGAGCCCTCGGGAGTTGCCCTGCTTGGGGCACTGCTTACTGTGGCAGTCAGTGAGAGCCTGCTGAGACGTGCATAAGTGTAACAGAATGGGCATCACCATCCTCAAGGCTGAGGAACCAACAAACATAAGGGGGGAATGCAACTATGGACCAAAGTAGACTTATTATTATTCTAGCAATGGAAGAACTTGTATCGCTGATGTAAAGGCAGTGGCCACAGAGTTTCTGAGGAGAGGAAGAGGGAAAAATAGGTGTAACATGGGACAATTTGGAGACACTGGAATTGTCCTGCATGACATTGCAATGATGGATA
The DNA here is from genome assembly GCA_029593785.1 of Cabassous unicinctus. Classification (NCBI taxonomy): domain Eukaryota; kingdom Metazoa; phylum Chordata; class Mammalia; order Cingulata; family Chlamyphoridae; genus Cabassous; species Cabassous unicinctus. The sequence continues at coordinate 17,795 of JAQZBX010030569.1, read as the reverse complement.
CAGGCCATTATACTTTTGTCAAAACCTATAAAATTGTGCGGAGCAAAATGTAAAGCAGGGGTTTGGGGTGTGTGGGAATCCCTCTGTATCTTTGATGTAACATTTATGTAATCTGAAGCTTCTTTAAAAATAAAACATCTCCATTAAAAAATAATTATTAAAATTCAAAATGTTTATCTCTGTATCCAGTAAGATCACCGGTATTTGAACCACTCTTTAGGAAACTAATCTAGATCTTTCACTGCCATCTTACCTTTAACGAAGTTGAGACCCAGAGAGCTAAGTGATTTGCATAATTTTACAGAGCTTTAGTTGGCCACATGGGGACCAGACTAGATTCCGGGTCTTGCAGCACTTTCTACTACACCATTTGCTGTAAGACCCATAAAGTCAAAAGTCTCCACACTTTGTCCCTCCCTGTGTTCATGATTCCAGATTAACTTAGTTTCTCAAGAAGATAATGGAGGATAATGGAAGTTTAGTTAGTGAAGGAAGAGACGATGTGCTGGTATGAGGATGTCTTCAAGGCACACATGCATACAACCAAAGTGAATTAAACACATGCATTATTATCTGAGAAAATTTGTTCTGTATGCTTTTTACTTCCAAAAAGGATTTGACATAACCCGTAACTTATTTATTAAGAGTTGTCAGCCATATCGAGGTCCCCTCCCTTCCTCCCTCCCTTCTTTCCTTCCTTTTACCAAGATGACTGACTATAATAACTGTTTTTTCAGGTTTACAGACCAAATTATAGCTTTATGTGCATTCTACAGCTTACAGCATGGAGCCTCAGTTGTTTAGGCATTTGAAAAAAGATGAAGTTGATTATTAAGGGATGTTGTGATGCTGCTCACAGGCACATCTATAGTTCACCTTTGACTCTCCCCTGGATGTAAAATTTTTTCTTATTTGAAACCCTGACATTTACTGTAGCTAAAGCTGGTGGCTCTCTCATCAATAAGCCCTGTAGAATATCTCACCCCAGGCTCACTTCAGAGGGCTAAATATTGAATTTCAGCCTGTCTAGCTCCTGCCAAAACTCTAACTGAGGCCATTTTTACTTGGAAATGTGGTCTAAGAGAAATTATTATTATTATTAACTCTTTCTGCAAAGCTAGATAAAAAGAAGGCCCCATGCCTGGTTCACAGTAATTTAACACCCCTCAGCCTTTATTGAAATTCTTACTAATACTAATACTAAGACATTCTTCAATACATAGTTCAATATCCTTTAGGTAAATTTTCATTTAACAAATTTATTATAGAATTTAACAAATCACATGTCTTTCCTCAACTTGGCTATTGCGAAAGTTCAATGCTAACTGTAGTTAATGTTCAATTGGAGTAACCGTAATAACCTATATTTTAGTATAACCATTTTACCCTTTACATAGCTTTCTATAATTTTGAAATGTTATCAATCCTCTATAATTTGTGTCTTTTGTTGTAAGTGGTTCTGTTTCTGTAAATAAGTGAGTTATAAATTTTAAAACATTATCTGATCTTATGCTCAATCTGGGTAATTCTGGAAAAAAATTGTTGAAATACCTAAATATGGTCATCGGTTTTACTAGAAAAATGTCATAATCCCTTCCTTCTTGGATATTTGCCATGTATATACCCATAAATCTGTGAGTTTTCAAAAATATTCTTTTATTGTTTTGTGTGGTGGTTTAAAGCTCTATGCACCCTCAGATAAACATGCTCTTACACTTAACCCATTCCTGTGGGTGTGAACCCATTGTCATAGGACCTTTTGATGAGGCTACTTCAGTTAAGGTGTGACCCATCTTAATCACGATGGGTCTTAATCCTATTATTGGAGTCCTTTATAACCAGAATGAAATTCAGACATAGGTGAGAAAGCCTCAGGAAGCAAGAAGCTGAGCATCAATGGATCCCAGAAGAGAAGAGAGACCAGGAGATGCTGCCATGTGCCTTGCCTTGTGACAAGCTGAGGTCCGAGGTTTGCCAGCAGCCAGCCCTAGAATGCCATAATCTTGGGGAAGAAAGCATCACCTTGATGACGCCTAGATTTGGACTTTTTTTCCAGTCTCAAATGTAAGCAAATAAATTCCCATTGCTTAACCTGACCCATTTCATGGTGTTTGCTTGAGCAGCCCAGGAAACGAAAGCATTTTGTAAGGTTTGCATATGGTAGCCACTTTGGAATCCTGACTGGCTATGCTATTCAAGGTAGCTTTGGTTCTTTAAGATTTGTCTATGAATGGTCACAATTTTAAAGAATACAATAGACCCGTAGACTTATTTTCAGTGAAGATATTCAAGACGGCTGACTTATTCAGAGAGCAATTGACTCGAAATGGTTGTTTATCCTTCTTCTGGTTGGATGCTGTTAACCAGCAATTCATCTGCACTTAAATGTTAAACTTATGCTATTTCATTCTTCCTAGTACCCCTCATAACAGCTTTTTTTTTTTTTTTTTCATTTTGCCCATTCTCTCACTTTCTAGCTCAAATCATAGTTGTTAGCTGGTGCGCGACCCTCCTTCTCACGGGATCTGATGGGCAATGCAAAGACTCCATCCCTGCTGTCGTTCTTTACTCATGGTATTGATTTCCTCACTCATGCCCTGGCTGGCAGGATGGTTGGCCCAACGGGGAGCCCCAATAGGGGTACGAGAGGGCAGAGGGTGAGGTCAGAGTGCTTATTCCCCTGGATCCTGCCTGGCATTGCTGCCGGGAACTGACTGTGCCCTGTCACTGAAGGTCATTGCTCTTCTCAAGGCAGCGGGCTTTGCAGACTCCTTCTCTCTGGGCTCTGTTTGCTTCCTGCCCTTGCCTTTTGGGCCTTGGGTGCTAACAGCTCAGTTGTTACTAAGCCCTTGGTTACTGCACTATTTCTTGTAACTAATCCCTTTGTAAGTGATCCCTCGTCAAACAATCTTATTTCAAGCGTCCCTTCGATTTCCTTTTGGAACTCTGACTGATACACGTTTCTTTCTTCCTTTCTTCTATGAAAGAACATGGGATTCTCTCTCTCTCTCTTTCTCTCTCTTGGTGTTATGCAGCCACAGAACATTACAAACTAAAAGACTTGGGAACCACTGATGCATCCTAGAAGTCTATCTTGGTCCCTGAAAATTGCATTTCCAAATGGGTCAGGGAATTCTGAGCCTTCTGTGAGATATAACTTGTGACACTGACATGTTTTCAGCTTATACTGATGGTGAAAATATTACAGCCAACCGAGTATATTAGTACAATTAAATAATATTAGTAATATACTGCATTTTCATTTGTAACCATAGATGGAAAGATAATTAACTAGCAAGAATGAAAGAAACCATTAGTATCTAGATTGAATTGCTTCAATATTAATTTTCTATAGGAAAACTGATAAATGTGTTTGTGCATTAGAGAAAAACATAAAGACTTTATCAACATAGTATGGGTAGCTGAAATATACATATAATTTTAAAGGTAGATAAAGTTTTGACTTTAACTCTGAACATTTCAAAAAAATGTATTTTAAACCCATGGTGTCAAAGGCTGTGTCGAAGGTAAGCAATAGGGAGAGAAGGAGATAAATGAGGACTTAGGGGCAAAGGCAGAGATGAAATGGCCATGTTCAGGACTATTTTGACCAATATCATCGACTAATGCCGAAGGCTCTCCTGAGCTGTCTGTGGTATGGTGGGGGGCTGTGGAGGGTCTGGATTAAAGGTACCGGGAGGGGCCAGAGAAAGAACATAGCAGAAAGGGGGAAAGTTTGGTTCAGGAACATCAAGAGGCTGTGTTGACAAGGGCAGGCAGAAGTTGAGGAGAGTGTAAGAGGGTTGAGAAAGGAAAGTCGGTGAGCTAAACTGTGGTCAGGAGAGCACCCCATTAGAGCAGCCCAAGGGGCCAGCGACCCGGGGAGCAGGCAGCACTCACTGCGAGGTAACACTTACTCTCTGCTAGCCACTCTTCTAAGCCCTTTTCCCTCATTACCTACTATCACCTTAATGACTCTTACCAAGGACGAAACCAAGTCGCACAGGGACAAGGTCAGTTAATTGCCTGAGGTCTCATCATTAGTAAGTGGTCAAGCCAAGACGTGAACTCAGCATTTTAACCTGTCCTTAACCTCTACTCTATACAACTTCTCTTGGACTGATACTCCTTTCCTACAAATACCCTCTGCCATGGTTACCCAAAACATACATTCATATCAAAACAACAAGAGGAAAATAGAAACCAAAGACATTGGTATAGCTTTCAGTTAGTGAAAAGAAAGAGAATCCCAACTGGAAGGTGGACTTAAAGGAGTAGTTGAACACACACCATCTTTGAGATTCCTAATGGCTGGGTGCCATGAATTCTAAAGGAGCAGGAAACCTTCATAACCCAAGTTAAGCCCTGGATGCATTTTCCTCTTCTACCTGTCAGTGCTGGGCTGGCTCCACCTCCCACCCCCATCCTTTGGAATCAGCTATCACTGGTTAAGAGGACGTTTACTGGAGTGGAAGCAGGAATCATTCACTTTTATAGCCCCACTAGAAAATGGTGATACACTTTCACGAGACAGGTTGACTGCTCTGCAGTTTAGCCCCATGTGAATGTCTCTCTTCCAAACAGACATGATGGACTGAAGTTAACTTGAAAGCTGGGTGCTGACAAGGACTACTTAAAATGGAGCCAGTTCTTGTAGACCTGGAATTTTCATCCATCTGCAGTGGTGCTAAAGGACCTATTTATATCCGTAATGGGTATACCTTTCATTGAGCTCAATAGTGATTGGTTTAGTGGCCGTTTAGTTTATAAAACTATGTAGGATTAAGAACACATCAACAAAATGAAAAGAGAGCACTCAAAGAAATGAAAGTAATATAGGAAGCACATAAAAGACACCTGGCCCTAAGGAGTAACTTTGCATGACAATTAAGATTCCGCTCTCCCCACTGGTAAAGAGCGCTTGCCCAAACCATCACGTCCTCGACACTGTCCCAGCACTGCCTGCTCCCCTAGTGCTCAGCTCCGCACCATGGCTTAACTCGGTGACTTTACTATGAGGGTTCGCAAACGGCTCCCTTGGCTTTTAAGTGATCAAACTTCACCATGTCAAAGGAATTCTAGTTCTAAATATCCATAAGACGTTGCTTTACTATCCTAAACTACTCAGTCATCTCCATTATCTGGATTATTTGGCCTTAATATGACCTCTGTGTTCTATAAAATGGGTTGTCAAAGAAAAACTGCACGGATAGTGATAAACAGGCAAGGATGGCTTTATTCAAAGCTGTGTGCTGTAGAGAAGAGAAAAACCTGAGGTTACTGTGTGTGTGTGTGCGTGTGTGTGTTAAAGAGAGAGAGATGAGAGAGAGAGAGACTAAAAGGCTATCCCAGAAGGGAGAGAGACTCAACTCCGCTGAAGCAGAGGGCAGCAGAGTTTTTAAGCACTGGGATGAGCTACTGGAAGAGGACCAGGGGCGTGGGTTGCAGGGGAGAGGGGGGGTCAAGCAAGGGCGTGTGCCCAGCACGTAGTGATACCTCCCGAGTTTACTGTGAAAGCCAGGGGGAGCATATTCCATCTGGATCCTGAAGGGCCAAGGTGAGGGAGGCCAGGGGCCTAGGCACCAGGAGAAACCTATCTAAAGTTTAGTCAAACTAAGAAGTCAAAATTGAGGCTGTCTTGGTCAGTGTGGTTGTCTGAAGCCACATGTACCCCAGAAAAACAGGTTCTTAAATTTAATCCGTTCCTGTAGGTGTGGCCCATGGTAAGCATGGCCTGTTGAGGCTTCTTCAGTTAAGTAGCCACATTCAGGATGGGCCTTAATCCTATTACTGGAGTCCTTTATAAACGGAATGAATACAGAGAGAGACAGAAAGCCACAGAGGCGAGAGGCTGAAAGCAACAAAACCCAGAAGAGAAGGGAGAGCCCAGCAGATGCTGCCGTGTGCCTTGCCATGTGACATGGAAGACAAGGATCACGGGCAGCTGGTCTTCAGGGAGAAAGCATTGCCTTGGTTGGACGTTTTCCTGGCCTCGAAACCGTGAGCAAATAAATTCCCACTGTTTAACCTGACCCATTCCATGGTATTTGCTTTGAGCAGCTTAGGAAACTAAAAGAGTCAGCAACACAAACGGGGAATTTCTTAACCTGTGCTGTTTTCCAGGCTCACAGGGCTCAGTAAAATCCAGCACTGTCAAGGTTAAAAATGTGTTCTATCAATTCTTGTTTTCAGAAGTTAGGATCCTTTTGGGGTAAGTCTAACCCTGTATTTGGTGCAACTTCATCCAATGATCTCTTTTCTGTAATTAGCAAAATAAACTATGTGACAGCATATTTTAAAGCAAAAATATGAAAACTATATTTTTCCCCCTTTTAGGGAGTACAGTGTAGCAGGGTGCCGAATCTACAAAACTGATGTCATCCCAATTGTTAAAAATGCAAAATCTAGTACCACGAAAGATGACTACATTCCTTAAATATTCCGGTTTATTAATATGGTCTATAAAGGAACTAGATATTTCAAAGTGGTTCCAAAATGAGATACCTAAGCAGCTTGGGGCATTTTAGCAACAGAGAGAATGTTTCCTCTGTAAGGTCTTTTCCTCTCTCCAGTTAGCAACTCCTTTTTTTATAGGCAGTCACCACTATATGAGCCGTAGGTCAGAAAGACAATTCATTGAGTTCTCAGGTGGGTTTTCTGAAATTTCTATTAGTTTTTCTTTTTTTTAATAAGAAAAAAACATACTACCGGCTCTCCTGATAATGATTCACACCAAATTCACATGGCTCAGATGAAAGAAGGGACCTGTTTTTTAAGTGTCTTTGATAGGAATTGAATAAATGTGCTACATTCTCAAATAAAGTCTATTTTGAATTCCTGTGACTCTTGTGTTTAGTATTGGGGCCAAAATTCCATTAACAAATGGTACTTCTCTGTATAGTCTCCATTCTAGGAATTTTGAGTACTAGAAAACTAGAAATTTATTGAAGTAGGCTGAATAATATTTCTATTAGGACACTTTATTTGCATTGGGGTTTTGACCATGTTTTTTTTTTTTTTTTTTTTTTTTTTTTGAGAACTATAGCAAATTTTCCTTTATGATTACCAAAATTCAGAACAGAAAATAAATCAAAATTGCTTTTATTAAATGTTTAAATTTGTTAATTAAAACATTTAAGATATTATCTATTGACTATTTTAATAGGTACCTACTGCTGTTGAATGTCCCAGTTGCTAAAATAAACAGATAATATAGTCTTAGTTGTTGTTTAGTTATATGTTTGGAAGTTTTTTGCTCTATTTAAGGTGCAGGCTCTTTCTGCCATCTTGGAGCTGGGGAGGCCTGCTGGGAACAGGACTCCTAAAATGGCAAATACGTCTGGAAGGCTGTGGTCCAAAGCCACTTTTGCCGGGTATAAGCGGGGGCTCCGGAACCAGAGGGAGCACACAGCCCTTCTTAAAATTGAAGGCATTTATGCCCGAGATGAAACTGAATTCTATTTAGGCAAGAGATGTGCTTATGTATACAAAGCAAAAAACAACACAGTGACTCCTGGTGGCAAACCTAACAAAACCAGAGTCATCTGGGGAAAGGTAACTCGTGCCCATGGAAATGATGGCATGGCTCATGCTAAATTCTGAAGTACCTTCCAGCTAAGGCCATTGGACAGTGAAGCCGTGTGATGCTGTACCCCTCAAGGATTTAAACTTACTGGAAAGTAAATAAAATTGTGGATTTTTCTCTCATATAAAAAAAAAACAAACAAACAAACAAAAAATAAAGTGCAAGGAGACTATAGGTTTTTGTCTTTTTTAAAAAAAAAAACTATTTGTACCCCCTCCTATAAAACTTTCTTACTTGGTTGGCTATAAATTGTTACCTTGAATTTCGACTATAACCTTGGAATTCATGTAGATCTGACATTCTAACATATAATTGAACTCCGAAGGACTTAAACTGGGTATCCAGAGGCCTCAGATCTGTTCCTGTAGACTTAAGAAGGTTAAACACTTCAGATCACAACTTTGCTAGTTTTGAAGTTTGCTTATCTTTAAAGTTCCAAATTTTAAAAGAATTCTTAATTTGTGCTGAAATGTTTGTGTTTCTCTTAGAAGAGGCTGTCAGTAAAAACTCAGCCAAACTGAAACCATATGAGTTCTAGGAAGCCTGACTTTACTGCACATACACGGCGTTACCTGTAGAGTTTACTGTGAAGGTTTTAAAACGCACCCACAAATTCTCTGATGTGCTTCTCTCCCAAAGGTGGAGTCTAGTTCTCCTCCTCTTGAGTTTGGGCTGGACTTAGTGACGTGCTTTTAATGAAAAGAGTATGGCAGAAGTGACAGCGTGTGACTGCTGCCACTGTGTCCCGAAAGGCAGTACAGTTTCTTCCTAGCTCTCCCTTTTGAGAAGCTCATGCTGGGTAAAGCCAGCTGCTCTGATGTGAGGCCGTCCAGCAGCCCCACGGAGGGGTGCACATGGCGCGGAACTGAGTCCTCCTGCCAACAGCCGTGTGAGTGAGTCATCTTGGAAACAGGTCCTGCAGTTCTAGGCAAGCCTTATCATATCCTTTTTTTTTTTTTTTTTTT
>JAQZBX010030568.1:0-26749 GCA_029593785.1 Cabassous unicinctus | reverse complement strand
AATGGGGAAAGGTTGAAAGCTTTCCCTCTAAGATCGGGAACAAGACAAGGATGTCCACTGTCACCATTGTTATTCAACATTGTACTAGAAGTTCTAGCTAGGGCAATTAGACAAGACAAAAAAAAATTAAAGGCATCCAAATAGGAAAAGAGGAAGTAAAACTCTCACTGTTTGCGGATGACATGATCCTGTACTTAGAAAATCCTGAGGTATCCACAACAAAGCTACTTGAACTAATAAATGAGTTCAGCAAAGTGGCAGGATACAATATCAACACGCAAAAATCAGTAATGTTTTTGTACACTAGTACTGAACAACCTGAGGAGGAAATCATTTTCAATAGCAACAAAAAGACTCAAATACCTAGGAGTTAATTTAACCAAAGAAATACAGGACCTATATGCAGAAAACTACAAAACAATGCTAAAAGAAATTTAAAAAGACCTAAACAAATGGAAAGACTTTCCGTGTTCATGGACTGGAAGAATAAATATTGTGAAGATGTCAATCTTGCCCAAACTGATTTACAGATTCAATGCAATACCAATGAAAATCCCAAACAGCTTACTTTACAGAATTAGAGAAGGCAATTACCAAATTCATCTGGAAGGGTAAGTGCACCCGAATAGCCAAAAGCATTCTAAAAAAGAAGAGCAATGTGGGAGGAATTTCACTGCCTGACCTTGAAACATATTATAAAGCTTCAGTGGTCAAAACAGCATGGTACTGGCATAAAGATAGACACATCGATCAGTGGAATAGAATTGAGAACCCAGAAATAAACCCTCACCTATACAGTCAACTGGTTTTTGACAAACCTACCAAGCCCACGCTAATGGGAAAAAAACAGTCTCTTCAACAAATGGTGTTGGGAGAACTGGATATCTATAACCAAAAGAATGAAAGAGGACCCTATCTCACCCCCTATACAAGAATCAACTCAAAATGGATCAAAGATCTAAATATAAAAGCCAGGACCATAAAACTACTAGAAGAAAATGTAGGGAAACATCTTCAAGACCTTGTAGTAGGTGGTAGTTTCTTGGACCTTACACCCAAAGCACGCGCAACAAAAGAAAAAATAGATAAATGGGACCTCCTCAAAATTAAACACTTTTGCACCTCACAGGACTTTGTCAGAAGGGTGAAAAGGCAGCCAACTCAATGGGAAAAGATATTTGGAAATCACATATCTGATAAGGGTTTAATATCCAGGATTTATAAAGAGATGTTACAACTCAACAATAAAAAGACAAACGACCCAATTAAAAAATGGGCCAAAGACTTGAATAGACATTTCTCCAAAGAAGAAATACAAATGGCAAAAAAACAGATGAAGAAATGCTCAACATCACTCATGATTAGGGAAATGCAAATCAAAACTACAATGAGATATCATTTTACACCTATCAGAATGGCCACTATTAAAAAGACAGAGAACTTCAAGTGTTGGAGAGGATGTGGAGAGACAGGAACACTTCTTCACTGTTGGTGGGAATGCAAAATGGTACAACCAGTATGGAGGACTGTTTGGCAGTTCCTAAAGAAGTTGAATATAGACTTGCCACGTGACCCTGCAATACCACTACTGGGTATATACCCAGAAGAAATGAGAACAGTGACACGAACAGAGATCTGCACACCGATGTTCATAGCAACATTATTCACCATTGCCAAAAGCTGGAAACAACCCAGGTGTCCATCAACAGACGAATGGATAAACAAACTGTGGTCTATTAACACGATGGAATATTATGCAGCTGTAAGAAGAAATGAAGTCGTAAAGCATATGGCAACATGGATGAACCTGGAGGACATTATGCTGAGTGAAGCAAGCCAGACACAAAAGGACAAATACTGTATGAATGCATTACTATGAACCAAATATATTGTGTAACATATTGTTTGATCCAAAAAAAAAAAAAAGTGCGTGGTATGTGTATGTATGTGTGTGTGTATATATATATGTGTGTGTGTGTGTGTGTGTGTGTATTCTACAAAGGGAAGATACAAAGTGTAGAGAGTATATATACATACAGAATACGCTATTAAATATTATATATTTTCTTATGTATTACATATTATGTAATATATTTTATTATTATAAAATATGTATTTCATAATTACTATTATATTATATAATAATTATACAATAACTATAAGTGCCTGGTAAGAGAAGGCTTCAAATACAACGCAATTCTTGGAAGTTATGTTAGAGTGTGCCAGAGAGGAAAGAAAGCAGAAGGACAGCATTTTATAGGCAGAGAAATCCAAAGACAGAGAGTCAAGGAAAACCATTTCATGTTTAGCAAACTACAAGTAATGATACAGCTGGGGCATGATTCATACAGAGGAGAGGCAGAAAGAGTGGGGGAACATGACCGGCCAAAATCAATTTACCCTTTCAATTTTTTTAAACCTTATATTTTGAAGTAATTTCAAACTTACAGGACAATTGCAAAAACAATATAAACCCCATACACCGAATGCCAACATACCCCCACCCCCCAGATACCCTGATCCACCAATGTTAATATTTTGCCACCTTTGCCATTTCTTTCTCTTTTCCTTTCCCTATCTATCTATTTATCTAACATCTATCTATCCATCCATCTATCTACTAAGTACTTGAGAGGATGTTGCACACATCATACTCCTTGAACACATAATACTTCCATGTACATTTCCTATGAAGGATATTCACTTATGCAATCATAAGTGCAGTTATCAAGTTCAAAAAATTTAACATTGTTATAAAACTTACATTCTATATCCAATTTTATCTCATGTCCCAGTAAGGTCCATTTGAGCATTTTCTACTCCATTTAGATCCCATCCAGTATCATGTACTGCATTTCATTGTCATTATCTTTTCAGTTTCTCTTTTCTTTTTTTTTAAATTGTGGAAATATATATACAACATAAATTTTTCATGCCAACCCTTCTCAAGCATACCATTCAGTGGGATTAATCACATTCACAATGTTGCAGAACTCTCATCATCATCCATTAGTAGAACTTCCCTTTCACCCCAAACAGAAACCCTAAAAACATTTTACATTAACTTCCCATTGCCTCTGCACTTCACCCCTGGTAACCTAAACTCTTTCTGTCTCTCTGAGTTTACATATGCTCTCATATTATCTTCGTGGTTACCATTAGGCTTAAATTTAACATCCTCAATCTATTAAAAATCTTGTTTGCTTTGATACCAACTTCAATAGTATACACACTCTATGTTCCTATAACCCTTCATCCCCCACCTTTATGTAGTTCTTGTCACAAATTACATGTTTATACATTATGAGTTCCAAACCACTGATTTATCATTACATTTTATGCATTTGTCTTTTAGATCCTGTAAGACATTAAAAAATAGAGTTACAAACCAAATACAATCATACTGGCATTTATATTTACGCATGTCATTATCTTTGCTGGAAATCTTGTGGCTTCAGTCAATTGTCTAGTGTTCTTTCAACTTGCCAAACTTCCCTCAGCAATTCTTGTAGGGCTGGTCTACTGGTGATGAAGTCCCTCAGCTTTTGTTTATCTGGGAATGTCTTAATTCCTCCCACATTTTGGAAAGACAGTTTTGCTGGATATAGAATTCTTGCTGCCATGATTTCTTATGCTAAATTGGCACTTAATTTATAACCTGGTGTAACCGTTGGGGAATTTGATGTAATTATGAATTCCAAAAATATAACTGGATCATGCCTGTAATCTGATCTGTTAATCTGGGCATGATTGAATTATGATTAGGGCGTTGACTGGGCCATGTCAGTCAGTAGGGCGTTGAGTCCCACACCCTGGTGGGTGGGGAATTGAATATAAAAGGCAAGGCAAAGAACAGAGTTGAAGCAGTCTTTTGAGAAGCAGTCTTTGAGAAGCAGTTTTGATGTTGGAAAGAAGGCCCCAGGAGAAGAGAAGGGAACCGTTCGCCTGATCTCCTACAGCTGACCTTGTGGAGGAAACAGGAGCTAAGCCTGGAGAGAAATGCAGCCCCAAGAAGAGAGGAAGCCAAGAAGCCTGAACCCTGGGCAAATGTCGGCAGCTGTCTTGCTCCAACACGTGACAATGGACTTTGGTGAGGGAAGAAACTTATGCTTTATGGCCTGGTAACTGTGGACTTCTACCCCAAATAAATACCCTTTGTAAAGACCAACCCATTTTTGGTATTTCACATTAGCACCCCTTTGGCTGACTAATACACCTGGTATGGTGGGGTCTTTTTGGATTTATCCTATTTGGAGTTTGTTGCGCATCTTGGATGTGTATATTTGTGTGTCATTAAATTTGGGAAGCTTTCAGTCATTATTTCTTTTGAATATTCTCTCTGCTCCTTTCCCTCTTCTTCTCTGATGACCCCAATGCATAAATTGGTACACCTGAAGGGGTCCCACAGATTCCTCAGGCTCTGTTCACTTTTATTCATTCTTACCTCTTTTTGTTCCTCAGACTGGATGATTTCAATTGTTCTATCTTCAAGCTCACCAATTCTTCTGCCAGTTCCAATCTGCTGTTGAAACCCTAGGAAATTCCCTAAGGAATTTTTTTCTTTAGGGGGTACTGTAGATTGAACCCAGGACCTCGTACATGGGAAGCAGGCACTCAACCACTAAACTACATCTGTTCCCCAATGAGAGTCGGTTCTCTTGTTTGTTTTTAGGATATATCAGGGATCAAACCCAGGACCTCCTACATAGGAAGCAGGCACTCAATCACTTGAGCTACATCCACTCCCTTAGGGAATTTTTGTTACTACAGTTATCAGCTCTGGTTCTTTTTCATAATTTCCATCTCTCCATTGATATTCTTTTTGTGTGCATGGATTGTTTCCCTGATATCCTTTAGTTCTTTGTCCATATTTTCCTTAAGTTCTTTGAGCATATTTAAGACCATTTTTTAAAAAGTCTTTGCCAGATATATCCCAGGCCTGATCCTCCTTATTGATGGTTTCTAACGCTTTAATCATCTCTTTTGCTTGGGCTATCACTTCCTGTTTCTCTGTATGTTTTGTAATCTTTTGCTGAAACCTGGACATTTTAATATTTTGATGTGTTATCACTAGAATTTAGACTCTAAGGAATCTGTTCCTTAAGCTTCAATCTAGCTAGTGTTCTGAAAGAGGCTTCCTTGAATGCCAGCAGGTAACAATGGCAAAAGAAGGTAAAAAAGAAAACACCTTTCCTAGTCTTTGCCCACCGACCTGTGGAAGTGTCTTTTTCAGGGCTTACCCATACAAAGAGTTAAGAGAGTAGCTCCAGGCCAAAACATAGGGGCCTCCCTGGTCCTTATTTTAGGCATGTTTGAATCTAGGGAATGTGATTGACATTTATGCAGACAGAAATGCCCCGCTCCCTCTTCCCTCCTTCTATATGCAGGGCAAGTTCTGTGATGGTGAGTCCTCCAGCCCATCACCAGACAGATTGGGCCAGATATACAAGCTCCCAATATGTGAATGAGGGTTACTTTGCTCCCTCCAGAACGAGATCAGGGAGCCATACTAGGAGCCAGCGAAGGGTGGGGAAGCGGCCAGCCAGGGCACCACAAGATCCCACTGCTTTTAGGTAGCCTTTTTCTTGATTCGGTGCTTTCTCTATTCCTGCAGTCTTTTAACTGTTTAACTGTTTTAACTGGAGCTTTATGAAAGATGCTTCTGCCGGTTCTTATTGGCATTCAAAGCTGCTGTGGGGGACTGGAGCCCTGAAGCTTCTCATTCCACCATACTGTTAGTAGTCTAACCTTCCAATTTTTCAAGAGTATCATTAATACTTTCTACAAAAATCCTCTTACCTGGCTAAAGCAATCACATTACTATCCTGTAATCAGGAGTAGCATTTGAGATTTTCTAAGCAACAACTTAATTAAATAAAAGTTACCTTCTTTGAGCAACAATTATAGGCAAAGCATATACTACAGGTCCTTCTTATTCAACCATATTCTAATACAATTTAATTAAAATCATCAATTACTAATTAAAATTATCACCTATGTTTGAAAAATTAAGAAGCAACGATCGTGATGTCTTTTCCAAGCTGGATAGTTCTTTGTGGTCTTCACGCAGCCTTCTGAGAACTCCAGGCCTTGTTTCCTAATGCTCCTCTTCCAGTGACCCACTACCCCAGCTGTCAAAGAGCATGAGGGGGAAGAAAGGAGTACCTCTAGAAGCTCTAACCCTCTCAAGAGTACAATATTCAAATTCAATCGAGACTATCCCAGTTCCACCAGCATCAAGACCAATAAATAAGCCTTCTTTGCTATTTCTTATTAAAAGTGCTCAGATATACTACAAAGTCATGCTAATTTCAGCTGAGATCTCACAGATGCTCACTCAATAAGAACTCAGAATCCACTATTCTTAAATCTTACATCTCTAAGGTCCAAATCTCTATTCTATTAGATGTCCCCAGAATCACCTTCAAAAAAATCAACTTTCATTCCTACCTCACTAACTTACATGATAGTACTTTATGTGCTTATTAGTGCCAAGTCACAAAAAAGTGTACCAACTGTATTAGTCAGCCAAAGGGGTGCTGCTAATGTGAAATACCAAAAATGGGTTGGTCTTTATAAAGGGTATTTATTTGGGGTAGAAGTCCACAGATACCAGGCCATAAAGCGTTAAGCTTCTTCTCTCACCACAGTCCATTGCCATGTGTTGGAGCAAGACAGCTGCCGACGATTGCCAGGGTTCAGGTTTCTTGGGTTCCTCTCTTCCCAGGGCCGCGTTTCTCTCTGGGCTTAGATCCTCAGTTCCCTCCACAAGGTCAGCTGTAGACTATGAGGCTCTCTAGGCTTTCCTTCTCTCCACAAGGCCAGCTGTAGACTATCAGGCAAATGGCTCGCTTCTCTTCTCCTGGGGCCTTCTCTCCAACATCAAAACTGCTTCTCAAAAACTGCCTCCTCTGTCCTTTGCCTTGCCTTTTATATTCGATTCCCCCACCCACCCAGGGGTGGGGCTCAATGCCCTACTGACGTGGCCCAGTCAATGCCCTAATCATAACTTAATCATGCCCAGATTAACAGATCAGTTTACAAGCATGATCCCATTATATATTTGGAATTCATAATTACACCAAATTGCCAGACGGCTACACTCCACCCTCTGAATTCCAAAAATACATTACAATATTCAAAAAACCTTAAATCAGTAACAATGCAAGTACAAAATCATATCATAATCAGTTTAAAGAAATACACTTTGTCTTCAGGCAAAATCCTGTCTGCTGTACACCTCTGAAACTTACAAAACCATTTAAATGCTTCCAATACACAAATGGAAAGAAAAAGGATAAACATTTTCATTATCATAAGGAGAACTGGGATGTTAAACATGAGTCATGGATCCTCTACAGTTCAGTGAACCTGCAGAGCATCCTCCATTAGATTTCAAAGTCTGAGAGTCATTCTTAAGAAGATGGTTTCTTCTCCTTGGGGCCACATGGGGACCCACCCTTTCCACAGGCTTGCCCAATGGCCACTTTCTTGGTTCCACCCTCACCAAGCATCTGGGTGTCGACCAAGCTCCAGACCTCACCCTCCAAGTGTGCTGGGGTGATTGCCACACCTTACCCAATCTTTGGGTTAGAGTCTTAGCCCCCCTAGTACAGTGAGGTGAAGACAACATTCCCCCTAACCTTTGGCATACAGGTTCAATCCTCTCAGAGCAACGAGTTGACCACCTGGCCTTCCCTAACCTTTGGCATACAGGTTCAACCCTCTCAAAGCAATGGGTTGACGACCTGGCCTTCTCTAATCCATGGGGGACAGAAGCACCCCTCTCAGACCTATGGGGTGTTGACCTTAACCGCCCTAATCTTTGAGCAATGTGCTCCACCCTCCCTGCACCCTGGGGTGGCAAAATTCTCCCAGAACATCAGGTGGGGACATCCACCCTCTTCAACTGCTGGGGAAAACTCACCCTCTCTGTACACATGGGTGGGGCTCCTCTCTTGGCCCAAGGAGATGTCTTAATTCCAGACCTCTGCTTCCACAGTTTTATTCTTAAAGCTGATTCTCCTTCAATCTCTCCTTTCCATGTCCTCTTTTGTCCAAGCTGACAGTGGTTTTGTTCATACAGCTCTCTCAAAAACTTTGTTGATTTAGCATGCAGGAAGCAGGAGTCCAAGTCATCAGACAGTAAGACTTTCCACAAGTCTTTCCTAGATAATTGCATCTTCAATTCTGATTTACAAGTTCCAAGTTTAGTAAAGCCTTCAAATCGGGCATTTTCATCTGGGAATTTGATTTCCAGAAACTTGGAAGTTCCAGAATCAGTTTCTGTTTTCTTTGTGCCCAAAAGTTCAGTCCTTAGTGTATTTCGCTCATCTAGTATTTTGCTGTAAGCTGCAAGGAAAAGCCAAGCCACATTTTCCGAGTTAACCTTGGAAAGTTCTTCAGCTAAATGCTCCGGTTCACCATTTTCAGATTCTGTCTTCCATATAACACCAGGAGTTAATCTTGCTAAGTTCTCTTCAACTTTAAAACATGGATCGCCTTTCCTCCAATTTCCAGTAATAGTTTCATCATTTATTTCTAAGGCATCATAGAAAATCTCTTTAGCATCCATATTACTATCAACAGTCTCTTCAAAGTGATCTAGGCCTTTTCCATCAAGCATTTCACAATTCCTCCAAAAAATACCCCTTACCCATTTATAAAACCTTTGCAACATTTTGGTATATGCAAAAGCACTACCCCACTCTTGGTACCAAATTCTGTATTAGTCAGCCAAAGGGGTGCTAATGTGAAATACCAAAAATGGGTTGGTCTTTATAAAGGGTATTTATTTGGGGTAGAAGTCCACAGATACCAGGCCATAAAGCGTTAAGTTTCTTCTCTCACCAAAGCCCATTGCCACATGT
The DNA here is from genome assembly GCA_029593785.1 of Cabassous unicinctus. Taxonomy (NCBI): domain Eukaryota; kingdom Metazoa; phylum Chordata; class Mammalia; order Cingulata; family Chlamyphoridae; genus Cabassous; species Cabassous unicinctus. Next base: position 17,879 of record JAQZBX010030568.1, on the reverse strand, counting down.
TGGAGCAAGACAGCTACTGACGTTTGCCAGGGTTCAGGCTTCTTGGGTTCCTCTCTTCCCAGGGCTGCGTTTCTCTCCGGGTTTAGCAATTCTGGTTCTTCCACAAGGTCAGCTGCAGACTATCAGGCAAATGGCTCGCTTCTCTTCTCCTGGGGTCTTCTCTCCAACATCAAAACTGCTTCACAAAAACTGCCTCCTCTGTCCTTTGCCTTGCCTTTTATATTCGATTCCCCCACCCACCCAGGGGTGGGGCTCAATGCCCTACTGACGTGGCCCAGTCAACGCCCTAATCATAATTCAATCATGCCCAGATTAACAGATCAGTTTACAAGCATGATCCAATTATATTTCTGGAATTCATAATTACATCAAATTGCCAGACGGCTACACCAACCATGAGAACAAAAGCAAGAGAGAGAATAATTTAAATCATGTATTTGACCACCATTCTACTTAAGAGCAGAAGCACATGGAAAAGTGCTGTTCTTCCAGCTGGTCTCAGGTCCCACAAGCTTCTCAAAATATAAGCATCTTTCTGCCCCAAGTCTAAAGTTACATATTTTTTCAACAGCATGGCCCTTAAACACAAACCAAACACCTCATCTAGAATTCACCTACAGAAACAATCATGTTACAAAGGTAGAAGAAATAAATGGCTATTGGACTTGTAAATATGTACAGTATACTGTACTTTACAAGCAACAGTAAGATACTGAAGGGTAATTCTGACTGCATGTTTTTTACTTACACACTGAATTTAGAACCTAAGCTTGCTATTTCGCAAATGACTTTTTTGCATCAAAGTTCTTTTTTGTTGTTGTTGGTTTTTCTTCTTTTTTTTTGCATCAGAGTTCTTAAAGACACAATTGCCTTTGAAGCCTTTACTTCCTCATCAAGAGAAACATGTTTCATTTCTTTCATTCTTGTGACTCAGTTCTCAAAGATTAGCAATAATTTGCCAAAACCAAGGGGCTCTGCTTAGAGTTTTCTTCTGACTTCTTTATGACACTTCACAATGCTGATTCCTGCCCCCATACCTATGCCCTCTTCTGAAAATTCTCTTCTCTTGGGTTCTCTGGTACTTTTCTGAGTCCCTGGACTACTCTTGCTTACTTCCTTCTGACTTTTTTGTGTTGGTGGTTTCCCTATAGATTTGTTCTCATAAACACATTTTACACAAACACACACAAATCTCCTTCCCTTAGTAAGCTCAGTCATTTCCAGCTTCAATATCAGCTATAATGTAGACAAATCTGAATTTCTGTTTTCCTCATCCCCAAATCCATATCTGCAGTTACTTTGTAGAATCTCTACCTCAATATCATGCTTGTTCTGCAAATTCAACTGTCCAAAAAAATCAGCTCTTTCCCATGACTGAAATTACCATCATTCTCCCCAGTCACCTCATCTTGAGTTACCAACATGAGGCCTTGGGTTTTTTGTTTTTTTTTTAACCTTTTCTTGCCTCCATACTTGATCAGTTGCTAAGTTATAAATTCTACTTTTATAGAGTATTCTGTATCTATTCCTTCCTTTCAGTTCCCAACAACCTAATTTAGGATCTCTGGTACCTTTGCCTAGGTGCAAAGAGACTTTCCCGGGATAATCAGGTTAGAAAACTAAGGAATGTGCCAGATCACCCAGCTTTCAGGGAAGACTTTGACCACAGAATGTGCCTGAGAGTTTGGATCTGAGGCTTTCCTTTCACAATCTGCCTTCTCTCCTTTGCCTGAAAGGCATATCTGTAAACTTTCTCAAAGCTACTAGGATGCATTGCCTCAGGGTATTAAAGAAAAAAATAAAAAAACCTCCAGAAGATGGTATATGGGAATCCTGTATTATATGCATGAATGTCCTAAAACCCACAAGTTCTCTAAAAACAAAAACAAAGAACGCTCTGAAATATTAATGAAAGTGTTAAGAGATCCATTCTCTAAAGACTGTAACAAATACTTTTGGGCATCAGGTGGTTTCCAATCCTTAGCTTTAAAAAAAAATTTAAAGACTGATAGCTCATTAAAAATAACTTTTGGGGGGGACTGGATGTGGCTCAAGCAGTTGAGTGTCCACCTCCCACATGGGAGGTCCCAGGTTTGGTTCCTGGTGCCTCCTGAAAAAAACAAAAACAAACAACAATCAAAACAAATGATAAAACCAATTCAGTGTAGCAAGCTGATGTGGCTCGGGAGACTGGGATCCCACCTACCACACAGGAGGTCACTGGTTTGGATCCCCGTGCCTCTTAAAGAAGACAGAGGGCTAGTGTGACCGGCAAGCGCAGCAAGCTGACACAACAAGAGACACAAGAAGAGGGAACATAATGAGAGACACAATAAAGCAGGGAGCAGAGGTTCCCAGTGCCTCCTAAAGACGACAGCAAGCTGACGTGGCAGCTGACAGGACAAGATGATGGGAGAAGATGATGCAACAAGAGACATGGGGAGAAAAACAATGAGAGACACAACAAAGCAGGGAGCAGAGGTGGCTCAAGATTAGGCACCTTCCTCCCACATCAGAGGTCTGGGGTTTGCCTCCCGGTGCCTCCTAAAAAGAAACAAAGATGAACAGACTCAGCAAGTAAAAACAACAAGGGGGGGGGGTGGTGGTTAGAAATAAATAAAATAAATCTTTAAAAAAAGAAAAAAAAAACATCTTGGGGAAGCAATGTGGCTCAGTGGTTGAGCACTAGCTTCCCACATACGAGGTCCCAGGTTCAATCCCCAGCCCCAGTACCTTCCCCCTCCCCTTCCCAAAAACTTTTGTAATTTTTGGCACTTATCTTGGAAGAAACTCAAAGAAATGAGTGGCACTGCTAACAAAACCCTTTCCATTCCCAATGACTTATTCATGTTAGCAAGTTTTCTCAGTGAAAAGTAGAAATTGGAGCTAAATATTCTCATTCTACAATAACTTCTTTTCATCCACAAATGTTAATTTTTAAAAAGTCCCATTCATTTCATTAAGATGCCTTTTCAATAAAATTTGATTACTGTTTATCAAAATTTGTACTATATTCTGGTTAATCAACTGAGTATTAATAATAGCTGCAATGGAAACCCAACAAAAATAAAATTTTAAGTTTTATGGCTACAAGAAAATAAAATCTTAAATTTCTATTATACCCATATTTTAATGTAAAGAAATGTGATGGGCAATAAACAAAACTTTCAAGCATTAAAAATATATTAGGGGGGACGGATGTGGCTCAAACGGTTGGGCGTCTGTCTCCCATATGGAGGGACCTGGGTTCGATCCCCCGGACCTCCTGGTAAAAATAAAAAAGAAAAAAAAGAAAAATATATATATATTAGGGTAAAATTCTGAGTGGAAAATGGGAAAAGATCAAGGAGAAAAAAGAACCATGTAAAATTCCCAATTTAAAGAGTTTATTCATGAATTTTTAAAAATGGGTGATAGTGGATAACAAAGTGCTATGGAATTTAGACTGCATTTTTAAAAGTGGTGTAACAGTTTGATCTTTTAAATATCAATATTCATAACACATTGGAAATTGCATTCTTTACAAATACAGTAACATTTTATAGAGAAAATTTTAAATGTCACATTTAAACCTTAAAATGTATATGAGAGGGAGTTTTCCAAAATTATTTTGGGAAGTAAACAGTAATAAAGTTTGAAGACCACTGCTCTAGACATTACAACAGTCTTAATTTGTGTATTTCCAGTCTTCCTTATTCTACCTCAGCTTTCACAGCAGCACCATTTCAATCTTCCTGAAAATGACGCTGGTCAGTATGCTCCCCCTTGACCAAGGCAGCTGGATTAGGTGCAGCTATCTTCAGCTGTCCTTCAGGGCCCCCAATGTCTCCCAGGGTTCCCTTCCTGCACACAGCCCCTGCTGGCCTCACTGCTAAGCGACTCACCCACTACTTATCTGTCTTAGGTGGTTCCACCTGCCCCATTTCTGTCCTCTACCCTCCTCTCTCCTTAAATTCACCTATTAAGAATATCATCCAGGAAACAGTTCCTCTTATTTCTAATTAAGATCTCTTCCTGTTTTGAATTCCCTGCAGTCTGGAGGCACTTGCTTTACTCACCAGCAACTGCAGTGTTTTGGGTCTTTTGTTTTTTTTCTTTTTCTCCTCCTTCCCCAGGCTTCCCAGCACATAAATTCCCTGAGGACAAAGACTGTCTTGCTTATCTTTTTATTGCCTAAAACAAAGCCCAATGACTCTCAAGAAGGAGGCACGTATATTTACTATTTATTAATGAAAAGGCAATCCATAGAGATACTTGAGAGGACAAGGGTCTCTTTAAACATACTTCATCCTCCTCAAAAACATTCAGAAGACCATTAGCATATCAATACTTTTTCTACAAGTACTACAGCAAAGAAGAGTTTAATTTGTATGACCTAACTTTCTTCAAACCAGATCAAATAGCTTTTATTCCCCACACAAAACCTAATAAAAAAAGCTGATAAGTATGCCCTACACTTCCATTTTCCCTTGATACTGCCTAGGCCATACATGATAAACTTGCCAAAACCTCGTTTCTGTTTTTCAAGTCTTTATTTACATCTTAGTAACAGAACGATAATAATGAGAGGCACCATAGAAGATTTAAAGCCTTTTTATAAGATTTACACGTTAGGATTTGGAGGTTTAAAATGATATTTTAACAAATAAATGATTGGGGAGGAAGGGAAAGCTCTTCTGTAAAACAGAATGCCAGCTAGTAAATGTAATTGATTCAGGCAAGAATCAATGGTAAACTATGAACTATAGTTAACAGTATAATTATAATAGTACCGTTTCAACAACCGTAACAAAGGTACCACACTATTGCTAAGTGTTAATGATAGAGAAAACTCTTTGAGCGGCGGAGGGGCTACAGGGAAACTCTCTATTTTATGCATGATTTTTTTTGGTAAGCCTTCATGTTAATGTTACATTTTCTGCATTTGATTACTGTTTCAGTTTCCTGGCTGCTAAAACAAAACCATACAGTGGGTTGGCTCAACAACAGGAATTTATTGGCTCAGTTTCAGAAACTAGAAAGCTTGCTTCCCTCCTGGGGTCGGTATTTTCTGGCTGGACAGCAATTTTTGGGGTTCCCTGGCTTTTCCGTCACATGGCAACGCATATGGCGACATCTCCTTTCTATTCTGGGTTGCATACATTTCCAGCTTCTGGCTTCTCCCTATTGCTTTCTTTCTGTGTCCAATTCCCTTTGCTTTTAAGGACTTCGGCCATACTGGAGTTAGGCCCACGCCCATTCAGTTGGGCACCCTTAACTAATAACATCTTCAAACCTATTTACAAATGGGTTTACACCCACAGGACCAGGGATTAGGACCTGAACATGCCTATTGTGGGGTACACAATTCAATCCCCAACAGTTATTATGGTCATGTAAGAGACTTACAGGCTAAAGGTTATGAACTCTACAACTTATTCTCCAAAGGTGCAACAAAAAAGTTAAGATTATGAATAATGTATACATTACACTGTGTGTGGGTATGTAAAATTGTATAGAGAAAAAGAGAGCAAACTGGCAAAATGTTTACAAAGCCTGAATGTACGTGAAGAGTTTGGGGAGGTCACTACTATACCACTACAATTTTTTTGTAATTCTGAAATTTTTCAAACTAAAGAGGTTAAATAAAAAATAAACTACTTCATTATTTGACCCCCAATTTGGGTTTTGGCCTTATTTAGGTGGGCCAGAAAATCAAGATACATTTCAGCAATATTACTGAAGACCAACTGTGTGTTGGGTGAAACATTACAGAGCTCAAGGACTTACAGTATGGTGCAGGACTCTGTAAACTACATCCAGTTGGCCCACCATCTGTTTGTTTTTGTAAATAGTTTCTTTGGAAGCCAGCTATGATCATTCCTTTATGTACTGTCTATGGTTGCTTTAGCCCTACAACGGCAGAGTTGATTGCAACAGAGACTGTGTGGCCCAGAAAGGCTAAAACATTTACTATCAGGCCCTTTACAGAAAAAGGTTCCGACCCTTGGCTCATGAGGTATAACAGGCACCCAATAAAGTCATTGCTTGGGGAAAAAACTTAATAAAGATAAATAACATAAATTCAAAGGGCCAGATAGGTACCCAATTAAGTCACTGCCTGGGAAAAAGCTTAAAAAAGATAAATGACATTAAATTTGAAGGAACAGGTAATCTAGGCCTTATAAAAGTGGCCTCTAGCAACAGGTTTGTCCAGTTCCAAATTGCACTTTGTGATTTACTATAAATAACATTTGTCAGAAATCTTTACTTCAGATATAAACATTAAAGGTTTACAAAATCTTTAGAAATGACCTTTGTCATTAAGTGCAAAATTGTCCTATAGTATGTTTAATCTCACAATTGAATTCAAGGCAAGAACAATTTGCTAAAATTCACTCTGCAAATATTTTTAAAAATATATAAAGTATATGTGTAAATAAAAAGGTAATGATAGGTTTATCTTCTTTCAGTTACCACGATCATGCTTGCTAGTCGGAGAAGCATGTAGCACATCAAAACACTTGCAAGGTGTGGGCCCCCGTAAATTTACAGATGTGTTGTCTGTTCCCAGTTTCCTTATAGTCTTATTAATCCAGCTACTTTGGTTAGTAGTCCTTTTTCTCCATAGGTAATCCAAACATAAAATTTGAGCTAAACTAGGTCCACAAATTCCCAGTAAATGAAATCTTGAGTGAATGAGTTGTTTCCACCAAAAACAAATTTGAAAATGGTCTACATCAAATCTGACATTGAATATAAATTCAGATCTCAGCAGAAACATTCTGGAAATGTTCAGATCACAGACATATGACCACTACAGGTAATTAGCTAACTACAGGTAATTAGTTAATGACAGAATCAGACACACCACTGGCTGGCTCCCTCACACATGAGTGCTTTAAAACACAAGGAAAAAGGGACTATTTTGTTTCCAACATTCCCACAGCAGATAGAAGGTGCCTAGGAAAAAGATTATTTTACCCACCCTTATAAGCAAAGCACACTCTATTATCTTTGGATCCTTCAGAGAGTTGAATGACCTAATGAAGAGATAACTTAAGGGAAGCCAAAAGTGGAAGACAATAAAAGAGCATAGTAATTAAGGGCATGGATTTTGTCAGACAGGTTTAAATTCTCCCAACAATTTCAAACTAGATAACTCTGAGCATATTAGTTAACCATTAGATAAGCCATATCAGGTACCACCTTTGTAAATTTGTGGGACTACCTACCTCAGAGGAGAATACTTAGCATGATGCCCAACACACACTGCAACAATAAACGGTAATCTAAAAAATAAACAAAATCCAGAAATCTCCCCATGTCTCTTTTGCAGCAAGTTAAAGAGGTATGTTAGATGATATTCAAGAAGAGAATATCAAAATCTACAAGGTCTGAATTGTATTCTAGTCTCTGTCACTGTATCTGTGAGGCCTTGGGCCCATACTTTCTCATGCTTGAAAAGGGTGAATATACAAACCATCCTATAGCTATTGATTTCTGTAATTCTGGGATCACTCTGGCTTACTGGAGGCACAGCACAATTAAAATAAAAGTTTGTGACCCTTTAAGTGATACAGCAAACCAACTTAAAATATATATAAAGTTCAACTTTTATTTCCATTAAGGTTGACAAAAAAAAAAAAAGCAACATGTTGCCCTTAATCTGGTGACCAATACAATTAATAGAAAAGTGAATTTAGTAAGTACACAGATGTTCTACATTACAGTCGAATTGGCAAGGTGAATGTCTAAACATTACCATGTTTTACCATACCTTACTATAAAATTAGTTGTCCTTCTGCTAACAGGTTATAACATCTCATGTCACAATTTATGCCTAATGAAATATTTATAGATAAAATAAAACGACACCTGGGATTTCTTTAAAGTATCCCAAATGCCTCCTCCTCCCTCCCCAAAAGAAGTTTCATATGTTTGAGGAGGATAAATGAAAGCCGAAGCTGAGTATATGATGACTCATTTACTTCTGCATATGTTTGGAATTTAGTATAATTTTTTAAAAAAAGTATATACTTGAAAAACCAATGTAATTCACCACACTAACAAACTAAAAAAGAAAAACCATATGACAATCTCAACAGATACAGGAAAAGCATTTGACAAAATCCAACATCCAGTCCTAATTTCAAAAAAACTCTCAGCAAACTAGGAATACGAGAACTCCCTCAACCTGATAAAGGTTATCTGTGGGGAAAAAAATGAACTTCGTCAAAATTCAAAACTTGGGGAAGCGGTTGTGGTTCAATTGGTTGGGCTCCCGTTTACCATATGGGAGGAGTCCCCAGGTTCGATACCTGGGGCCTCCTGGTGAAGGCAAGCTGGCCAGCGTGGCCGGGTGAGCTGAAGGCCCGCCCACACAGCAGGGTGAGGTGGCGCAGCAAGATGATGCAATAAAGGGAGACAAGCAGACACAGAAAAAGGCAAAGCAAAATGGACACAGCAAGCACAAGCAGCAAGGGTGGGGGGGATAAGTAAATGTAAAAAATAAAAATAAACCTTTAAAAAAAAAATTGAAAACTTCTCTTCAAAACACATGGTTAAGAGAATGAAAAGACAAGACAGACTGGGAAATACTTGCAAATCACATATCTGAGAAAGGATTTGTATCAAGAATACATAAAGAACTCTCAAAATTTAATAAGAAAACAACCAACTTAATTGAAACACAAGCAAAAGATTTGAGCAGACAATTTACCACAAGAAAAGATGATCATTATTGGCCACTAAGGAAATGCAAATTCAAACCACAATGACATACCACTACGCAATTAAAAGAAAGGCTAAAATTAAAAATACTGCCTATACCAAGTGTTGGCAGGGATGTGCAGGACCTGGGACTCTCATACACAGTGGGAATGCAAAATGGTACAACCACTTTGGAAAACAGTTTGGCAGTTTCTTAAAATGTTAAACAGTCATTCCACTCCTAGGTATGCACTCAAGAGAAAAAAAGCATACATCCAAACAAAAACTTGTACAAGAATAGTCACTGCAGATTTATTTGTAATAGCCCTAAACTGGAAACAATCCAAAAGTCTATTAACATTTTAAAGACAGAAAAGAGCTGAGAAAAGTTAACTAACTTGCTTAAGATTATGAAGAAAATAAATGGCAGGGCCAGAATTTGAATCCAGGTCTAACGGTTTACAAAGCCCAGTGCTTTCTCCCCTACAGAAAACTATACTGGGACAGGTTCCAGAATTACAGCATGATGCATGCTCCAATACCAACCAAACTGATATCAATTAGCCCAGAAAACAAGCTTGCTCCTACGTCTAGAGAGATATGGAGATAAGAAGACTTGACTTAAAAGTTAGGAGAATTAGGGAATGGATTTGGAGTGTGGGAACCATAGGGGATCTGCTAGCTGAAAGATCTGTGCTAAAAGGAGAGCAGGTTCCAGAGCTTCTTAGCATTCAAGACAACACTGGCCTTTAACCTCCTTAGCCAAAATCCCACTGGTACCAACTACCCTTCTTTCCAAAACATTAAATTAGGTTTATTTTCAGTTGCAAGTTAAACGATACCAAACCTTAATTCACCCTATTAGGTAGCTGATGGCAATAATTCTTTGCCATCAAGAAAGGAAAATATTAAAGACAGAGAGAGAGAGAAGGCAAATGTAGGAATGAGGTAACAATAGTTTAATAAACATAAATATTTTGATGAGAATGGGACTGAGGAAAAAAGGACCAGAAATAACAAACCAGAGATCCAACAAATGTGGCAGATATCTGAAATTTACCTAGGAAAGGCTATTGATATGGGAGGGGTGGGGGTGGAGATCATGAAGCTACAAGTCCAGGAAACTGCCATGCATATTTACAAAGTATTCTGTCCCTCGTGTCTCCCCCCAACTCCTTTTTTAAATTCCACAAGAACTGTTAACCAAAGCATCATTATCTGATCCTACACACATGTGGGTAACACTGGAACAATTTTAAAGCACTCTTTTCTAGGATACCAATTATATTATCTCTAAATAAAGATTTCTCCTGTCCAGTCTTCTTGGTAGCAATCAAAACATGCTGCCAAGTTTCATGACTCACTCTCCCAAATTTCTATTTAACAATACTCTTAAATATCATGAAGTTTAAGGGCACCTTCCTAGAGTTTCTAAACGACTCCCTGGTCTACTGGACACAGCCCGATTCCTTCCCCAGATGGAAAGGACTTTGCAAAGCTTATGACAATTGGTTTTCAAAAGCAGTTGAGCTCAGTCTTTGAAAGGAGTGTAGTCTAAGCAGTTAGTTCAACAATGAATTACTTCAGGATCCACGGTTTCTTCACTCTCATCTGCCATCAACACATGTAATGTAAAAGGATTCCTAAACCTCAACAAATATGAAAAATTCTGTGGTGTGACACACTTCATAATATAATCCCCAAAGCCCTTCAACACCATGCTTAGATACAACTGAAAGAAAAATTAGCATAAAGACTAAATAAATTATACCAGGGAATCTAATAACCTCTCTTTAGCATAAATTAAATCATATGCAGCAAACCAGATGAATTTTCAAGGGAATTTTAAGCATGAGTTTAAAAAAAATATTGCCCATTACAAGAGTTTTGGCTGCTCAATTTTGAAAACTGTACAATTTTTTTTTAAAAAAACAAAGTATTTAAAACACAATATTTAGAGAATCAGGAGCCCTGGGTTAAAATTCTACCTGGTACTTGGGCATTTTGTTGTCAAAATAAGTGAGCCCCTTTGTGCCTCAGTTGCCTTATTTATTAACGGTAGAATCCCAGTCTATCCCTCACAGGACTGCTGGGAAGAACAATTTGTGCATGGAAGCTACTAAAAACTACTCGGTGATATACAATCAATTACTCTGATAACAACTGAAGTTTTAATAAAGCCCCAATAAAACTATTTTTGCAAGCATTAGCTCATCAAATCTTATTGTATCTTGCCACTTAAATGTAAATCAAAATTACATCTTGGGGAAACTGATAACAGAGATTTGGAATATTTTTCTCTGAAAGTTTACCTATACCTTTTTATTGCCTCTCATTATTCAAGGAACAGAATTAGTCACAAAAGTTAAAAGGGTTTACCCAAATGTGAAATCACTCTGCTGAGTTATCTATTCAAACGGAGTTGGTTTGCTTTCACTTTAAAATTCAAAGTATGTTTCATGATATAGTATTAAAAGTATCATTTTTAAACAAAAAAATGTATAGTTTTTCATTGCATTATTTTCCCATTGTTTTTTTTTTTCCTTGACATTCATGTTTAACTGAGGATATCAATGCATAAACGAACAAGAATAAAGCCATGTCCTACATTTATCACTAATGCCTGAACAGGAAATTACTGACACACAGAAAAGGAAGGAATTATAATCATTCAGAGCATGGTCAGCACTATTCTCCTAGTATTACTTTTAAGAGTACCTAATAATGATAGTATTCACTTACCTTAACAACCTTCTAATACAGACATAAACTGCACCCATTTTTCCCATATTAGGATTTTGTTTCTTTTTCTCCAAAGACATCAGTGAAAATACTATGCAGACAGTCCTCCACCAACCTCTCTCCCCATTCCATGGATTCAATATACAGGCTGTGGGGCTTAAAACAGAAGGCCTAAGACAAGGACGTAGATCTAGAAATGCCTTTCAAGATCTAGACCCCGCCCCAGGTCTCCCCCCTTCTTCACAGCTGCAGGTTACCTGAACAAAGCGACCCTACTCTCTCTTCCGCCTTAGTCTAGGCTCTCCAATTAGGAAAGGCAACCAAGCTTCTAGAGATTGATCAGAAAATAATTTCTTCCCATTCCAGGGGCCAACTTAGCCCTAGCTTGGCTGAGGCTGACCTCCACACATTTTCCAAGATGGAGAAATTCAGCTCATAAAACACAGCCTGGCTGATGGGCCAGTCCAAGCTTCCTTTCCTCCACAAACTCTGGGTCCTTCACCTTCTCCAGCCTCTCCAGGAAGTTTACACCTGGCAGAGGCAAGCTTTCCCATTACCCTACCAACCATCCTGCCCTCTACCTAGGCAGCATTGCCAGAGTCCCTCCTCGACCTTTCTCCCTTCTAAGAGATGGCAAGGGAAGGGTGAAAAGATGGCAGCCTTCAACTGGCCACAGGTTCCAAGATGGCTGTTCCTGAATATTCTTGGCAAAGGTGCCACCTATAAAACTTTATCAACTGGAAAAATAAGCCGCTACTCAATTAGTCTTCAGGCAAATTATAAATACACAAATAAACTAGCTGTGCCTTCAAATGCCTACGATTTTAATCATAAATTAATAAGCCTAGGGAACTAAGAGACAAAACCTTAAAAAAAAAAGTTTACAGCAAGCATTAGCAGCAGCATCTATAAGTATATGAATTCTGTAATGAAATATTCGACATCAGTGGTTCCTTCTCTGTTCTTACTTTTAAGCCTCCCTAGCATTTTACTCATAATAAAAAGCAAACACTTACATAATAATTGCTATTTACCAGGTACTGTTCTAAGGGCTTTACATGCCTTAATTCACTTAAAGCGCTTAACAACTCTATCAGGTGGATAATATTTACTGTGCCTATTTTACAAATGACTAAACGTAGGCATAGAGAGGTTGAGTTGTCTAAAGTCTGCCCAGCATGACACTGCCATGACTGGAACAAGCTAGTCTGGGTCTAGAGTCTGTACTCTCACTACTGTGCTCAACTGCCTGTCCTACTTTCATTTGAGCACTTTTATTAAAACTGCTCCTCAACCACTAGAGGGCGTGGACTGTGACCATCCTAGTCAGTGCTATATCCCCAGTACCAAGCAAAAGGCTTGATGCTCATCAACTGAAGTTTTTTTTTTTACACATATGCCTTCCCCTCTAGACTGTGCTCACTAAGGGTCAAAGAAGAAAATAAGACTACACTTCATCCTTCAAGAGTGTGTGGCACCTAAATGAAAATAAGTGAGTACTAAGAAGTTCTTGCTCCAGATAAATACTTGAATGAATCTTCTATTTACTAATCTTGAACCTGAATACCAGAATGAGAAGCCTCTTATGTCTAAAGAGCACATCAACAGAGCCACCTCTCCAACCCTAACATTGCAAGATGCCTAAACTCAATAGCTGCCTTAAATAATATTTTAAACTCTTTAGGAGCAGGTTATGTGGCCTAAGGTCAAACATTAAACGAGATGTAAAATCTGCCCTTCACTGCCTGAGTCCTAATCACTTAGAGAGCTACTAAAAAACAAAAACAAAAACAAAAAACACATACACAGCCTTAGCAAAAGATAAGTTTGGATACGGTTCATTTACTTTCAAAACAATGATTTTTTTTTTAAAAAGAGAATCCATCCAAATAGTAAATTCCCTTTACTGAAAACAAAAAATTAAGCCTAATTTGGATAAGGGGAACCACATCACAGGCTAAGGATGAACTACACGGTATAAGACAACTATTTCAAACTGCAGCTCTCAATTACTTTCATCGGTATTTGCCATAGCAAATCTCAGCATCAGGCAGCCTTTCCCCTACAGAGAGCCTAAATATCTACCACAATTCTCAGTTCAACTCAGAATCTAATCTCGTGGCCCCCTATGTATCCGATGACACTTCATACATTTTGCATACACTTCACTCCTAAAAAAAGTGATGTATTTTGCATTGCTCACTATTTTGGAACATTAGCACGAAAAGAAATTATTTGCTTAAAGTTAACCGGAATAATTTGTGACTTCTTTCACTACAGAATTGCTTAGTTCTCTTTCAGTCTTTTCTCACATGGCCCCAAATTATCTTCTGATGCTTGGAAAAACCTACAAAATGAAAAATTCCTTTCTGAATATCAAAAAAAAAAAAGTTTAACTTTCCGTCAGTACTCTGGAAACAATGTCAGAATGGTTTTCTTTGAATAAAAACAGCCAACTCTTTTAAAACTTCAAGTCCTCAAAGGAAAGCTGCAATGTTCTTATTGAAGGCGCTCCGGGTGATTTTTTGAGCACTCGCACCCAAACATTACGCTCCCTCCACACCTGGTAATTCTTGCCCAGTCCACCCCTTCCAACCTTCGCGTAAACCCACAAACCCAATGGGTAGGGGAGAGATGGAAAAGCCTCCAGGAATGCCAGCCCCGGCGCGGGTCCGTGGCGGGGACAGACCCCAGCGGCCGCCCCGCCGGGCCTCCCGCCGCCCCCCAGCCCTTCTTTCCCGGGCGCTCTCCGGGAAGGCGCCCCCGGGGCCCGCCCCGAATTTCCGCCCCACCCGTTCCTTCCTCCGAAAGGGGCCGCGACCCGGGCCCGGTGGAGCCACGGCCGGCGAGGGGCGCAAAGCCGCCCGGGCCCGAGCGGGACGTTCGGCGGCGCGTTCTGCCCGCGCCCGGAGCCCTAACGGCACGGCCGGGCCCCCCGCCCCGCGCCCCACGCCCCGCCGGCCGCCCGGGCCACACTCACATCCGTCCGCGTCCTCCGGCGCGTCCTCCTGCAGCAGCGAGAGGTCTGCGGGCGGGAGAGGAGAGGCCGGTCAGCGCCCCGCCCGACGGCGTCCCCCGGCTCCCCCACACACACCCAGAGCCGCCCCCCGGCTCCCCGGGCCACCCCCCTCTCCGCGCCGGGACCCCCGCCCGCCCGGCCGCACTCGGGCCGACGAGCAGGGCGGGCGCGGGGAGGCGGCGCCGCCGAGCCCGGGCACGTACCCGCCATCTTGTGGTCGCCCCCTCCTCCTCGGTCTCCCGGGATCCGGGGCTACATGGACGCGGCGCGCGCCAGGGCCCGAGCACGCGCGGGCGGGCGCGAGGCAGCGGCGGCGGGGAGCGCGCGGGCGGGGGCGCGCCGCGCGAGGGAGTCGACCCGGGGCGAGGCCGGACGCCGGGGCGGGGCTGAGGGCGGCCCCGCGGGCCTCGGCCTCCCGGTACGCCCCGCCTGCCCGCGCTCCCCTCGGCCTCCCCGCGGCTCCCGCCCGGCGGCGGCGCTCACACCCTCGGCCGAGGCGCTGCGGACGAGCGCGGGCAGCCGCCGGCCGGACCCGGGGCGAGTGCCGGGAGGGGCCCCCGCGCCCTCCCCCTGCCGGCCGCCCGCTTTGTTGGGTCACCGGCCTCGCCCCGCACTCGCCGTTCGCCCCCACGCGGGGCTCCGCCGAGACCCGGCCCGGCCGCGGGGCGAGGAAGCGCGGGCCGCCGCGAACAAAGCCCGGGCGGGCAGCCTCCCTCGTCCGGCCGGCTTCGACCTCAGACGCCCGTCCCGCCCACCCCGAGCCGGCCGCGAGGGCAGCCCGGCCTCACCCGGCCTCTCCTGACCGAGGAGGTGTGCGACCCGTTTGCAAAGTGAAGCGTGCCGCCTGCCTCTCGGGGCTATAGGGATTGAATGAAGATTGTAAAGGAACCTACAGAGGCCGGGATATCCAGGAGGTACTCCGAGAAGGGTGCCTATTTTTAGCTTTGCTTGAAAAAAAAATAATAATAATAATGGTTTGGGAGCTCTCCTGGCTCCATTTTACTGCCCTATCTCCATCACTCCTGTCTACCTCCGACTCCACCCAAGGCCTCCAAAATGATCATCCCAAGTTGGGAACAAAACCCTGCAGTGTTTAGTTTATTCTGCTGTGGGGGTCTGGTCTCTTGGAACGGAGAGGGACTTCTACCTAGTTAATCCGCTGGTTCCTTTCTGTAATGTAGGCTTAGCCAAAGACAACAAAAACCTGTATTGATATTTAATGTCACCCAGGACTCAGAAAATGAGGAGGAATCAGACCCGTTGAAATCCCTGTGTGCAATAAAATGTGTTTGACATAGAAATCCTCCCTCAGATATTACAAGATGCCATAAAAATCAGAATAGAATCTGCAACTCCAAGTGATCAGAAATGGGCGTCTAATTGTCTCAACTAAAGAATAATTACAACCAAACGCCAAATTTCCATATCCCATTTCGTTCTTTCCCTTGCAGAATATTCTTACAGAAATTTAGCAGACACTAACTCTCAAAATGTGGAGGAGTTGGAAATTCACAAACTGTCAGCAGAAACCAGCTCCAAAGTACTCAAAACGTGAGTGTTCCTTCCCTAGGATAGCCCTTGCCCTATGGACACCTTCCACCTTAGCAATTCAGAATAGAAAAAAGAGGAAAGAGGATTTGTCCCTTAATCTAACTGGTGATTTCACTGCCACAGCACAAAAGCTACAGAGCACAAGCTATGCTTCAGCCCCTGCCCAGACATCAAACACACAAACAACTCTTGACAACCTACCCAGTGAAACCAGATTTAAACAATTCTCAGTGATGGTGATAAAGTAGAAGTTATGAACCAAGTGCTAGCCTAGGATGGCTAATTCCTGTCCAGGGTAGCTAGCCCTGCATGCCTTTATCTTGCTATTCTGCAAAGGGCAGAAAAAGAGAAGGATCTGTGTAATTTTTCTCCATGACATTCAAGGCCTATGCATTTGGTTAACTGCATTACAAATTACCACAGGTCCCTTGAAGCAGTATGTTTCTTAGATATTTCAATACTTATTTGTAGGTCAGCACATGGGGTTTTGTTTTGTTTTGTTTTGTTTTGTTTTTAGGAGGTACTGGGGATTGAACCCAGCACCTCATACATGGGAAGAAGCTGCTTGAACAATGAGCTACAACCGCTCCCCAGTGAGAGTTGGTTTTTTCATTTGTTTTGTTTTTAGGAGGTACCTGGGACCTTGTACATGGGAAGCCGGCACTCAACCACTTGAGCTACATCCGCTACCCAGCACATGGTTTTGGGTTTTTTTGTTTTGTTTTGTTTTTCTGTTTCTATAATTTGTTTGTATTTATGTTTTGTCTGGAGTCAGAGTATAGTACTTTTTGTCTTGTTTCTTTCATTTAGCATACTTCATTTTTTTTAAACCATTGATGGAGGATTATTAATACATTGCTATACACTACTACTGTCCATAGTTTGCTTTGGTTGTATTTTTCAGCAAGTTTTTTACATGTGATTTTTTTTTTTTCCCTCAATCTCTACCCCTTAAAGGTGATGCATTGTTTTTTGGGTTTTTTTTTTTTAAGATTTTATTTATTTATTTATTTATTCCCCCCCGGCTGCTTGTGCTCACTGTGTCCATTTGCTGTGTGTTTTTCTGTGTCTGCTTGTCTCCCCCTGCTGGGCCGCACGGGCTGGCTGGCTTGCCTTCACCAGGAGGCCCCGGGAACCGAACCCAGGGCCTCCCATATGGTAAACGGGAGCCCTATTGATTGAGCCACATCCGCTTCCTGATGCATAGTTTTTAAACCAGCTTTTACTGTGTAAACTAGCACTCTATTCCCTCCTATAAATAATATTTACATAAAGAACAATCCTTGTTCTATGTCCCTTTGCCCCAATTTCACTTACAGTGTGGCCTGTGGATGCCAGAAGCTGAGTGTTGTCTAGTGATCAGAGCAGAGCCCAGGGTCTGAATTCTTATCCTGCTCTGCTACTGAAATCTGTAAAATAGAGGGAGGGTCACAAGTCAATTTAAAATATATATATATATCATCCAGCTATGTGGCTACTAAAGCCTGAATTTTATGAAAAAGATTTCTTCCAAAATGATAGTGAAAAAATTTTTTATCAATTTTATTGAAACGTTTTCATAAACCATATACTCTATCTAAAGTATACAATCAATGGTATTTGGTATAATCACAGTGAAAATTTTTATTAGCTGGCAAGGCACCTTGGAAGTAGATGCATTTGGCTCTTCAAACACAAACATAATAAAAATCATGGGGAAAATATTGCTAATGACAACAACAACAAAAAAAACCCACCTGACGTTGCTTGATGCTATCCCATTTATTAATTCTTGTATCCGTAATTGAACCGTTGATGTTTGCTTTCAGAATGATCATTCCTGAAGCTGTAAGTAGATAAAAGGCAGACCTATCAGTTCTGTTTTAAATGGTAAAAA